>CANXYI011925104.1:0-10947 GCA_948208565.1 Hura crepitans | reverse complement strand
TTATCTTTGTGCATATGTATTGCCAAATAGCAAGCTATATCATAACCTTTCTTTGCCCTATTACCTTACTGTTTATCATACCACCAAACCTTATCAAACATGATTACCCTATGCTTCCTTCCTTTGAACAACAAACCTTTATAATGATCACGGAGGGGTGGATCTTTAGAAAGAACAGGTTATGCTAGTATGGGGGCACCAAAACACAAAATCTTTGTATGTGGCTTTATAAAAAAAGCCTGCTAGTGTGAAAACCTTCATTCAGGAAGGCACATTAGGCAAAAGTCAGGTAGCCCGTTAGTGTGAAAACCTCCTTCGAGAGGCACATTAGGCAAAAGTTAGGGCATACCCTGCTAATGCAAAAATCACCTTTAGGAGAGCATTAGACAAAAATTAGGGTAAAGAAAAGACAAAAAATAAAAAAATATATAATAATAATAACATAAAAGAAGAAGAGTTTTGGCAATTTGTAAGGAAGTGGGGGCATCATTGATCAACGACAAAATGTCCGCCTTGATTCTTCGAAGCCATAAAATCTTACACCACTCAAACAAGAACTTTGATTCACTTTCAAATAAAAATGGACACCTTCCCTAAAGACAACCAAAACCTAATTCTTCCCTAAGATGAGCCTAAGGAAAGAGTAATCTTGGAGAAAATTTTTTGTGCTTGAAAATGCATTTGTATACATATTTGTTAAGAGAGGCATAGTAAGTTCATCATTTGCATGCCTTTATTCAACATATTATATAGGCACATTCAACACATGCATCATTCTCTCACCATCTAACATGAGACATACATAAACATGTATTTTTCATCATCGTTATTCATACATTTGTACATTACTATTAGTTTATTCATATATGCACAAATATTTTATCAGCACTAGTTCATGCATTTATGTTATACTTGTGCCTTAATGTGTACATACACTTTCACCTATGCATTTGACTTATGCATTTAGTTACAAAGACTTATATTCTATGTTCATCACACATGATTGCATATGAGTATTTACCTTACACAAATATACACGTAGTAAAAAAAATAAACAAAAAAAAAGAGAAAATGAAGAAAAAAAAAGGAGACAAGGAAGAGGTTGAGTAAGCATCCCCATGCATTAGTATCTTGCCATACATTACTAGGATAATCTCATATACATTAAAAACATGTTTACCTAGTATAAATAGCACATACATACATATGCACTATATAAAAAAAAAAGAGAAAAGAAAAAAAAAGATTCATGGTTGTAAACATACATATTCACACATGTACTAGGCTTATAAATACATGCATACATTTATAAGGGCATATCATTCATTCATTCTTCATAGAAGTAGGTATACCTATCCACATGCTCACCCTTCCATGCATTAGATACTCACATCTAAATCATGTATTCAATATTCATTTTAAGCATACAAGCATATTACAGATATTTGTATTTTTATAAACATTTGTGCTTAGAGATGCATTGAACATACATACAACATGTATATGCTTTTGCTCCACATCAAAATAAATTTCCTCTTAGAAGCAATCCTCTAAATCTAATGGCATGCAAACACAAAAATATGTTATTTGGATGTAAAGGAAGTAAAGCAGATTGTGGAAGAGATATATTGAAGAGCTATGCACACATTGATTAGCCAAAAGTCCAAAATAGCTATTTTACTCTTTAGTGAAAATGATAAATTCTCAAGCCATAAATGACATCAAAATGCCAATAGAGCAAGCCTAAACTAAAGCTCAAGCATGGTGCAGTTTTTAACTAGTTCAACTGTGAAGAAGCCAAGCACTTCATATGTATCTCTGCTGTCACCATTATCAAAATGAACTGCCATTGCATAAGATTTGGCAAATCAGTGAAAGGCTATACCATGGTTGAGCTAGTAGTGGTGGAGACATAATAATGTGATTTAGACAAGAGGATCAAGGATACTTGCTTAGCACATATCATTATCTTCGGTTGAAATTGAGATTCAGCCACTCCATGCCTTAAGACATCTACTTAAGCTTAAGCTCTCCTTATATCTCTTTTTAATCTATCATTGTACATAAGTAGCATTAGGACACTAAAAAAATTGTGCTTTGAGAAGTAAACTGCTTATGAAAAATCATTTATGGGGTAGTCTTCATGATCATAAAAAAATGAAAAACATGAAGAAAAAAACTTTTCTGCATAATAAAGCTATGAAATAAATTCAAAAGTGCACTCACACACAACATGCATCTATGCTGTCAATGACCATTAATGACTAACTCATTTCACCTACATTCTTTCCTACGCAGGGGGTGCTTACACTTTGAACACTTCAAATGTCATGATAGCCAAGAGATTTGGTTGCTAAGAGGCTAGAGACAACCTCTTGCTTCTTAGCCTTTCTTTTATTTCTGCTTTAATTTACTTTATTTTATTGCATTTATCTGTTCATGTTAGTTTAGGACACAAAAGTTTGTACTCAAAAGTATTCATTTATAAAATTGACATATTTTTTGCTCATTGCTTTACATGGATAAAATAATCAAACAAATACCTACTAAATTAGGATAATAAAAAATGATAAAAAAATATAAAACATAAAATGATAAAAAAAAAGAACAGAAAGAAAATGAATGACAAAAAAAATAAAAGAGATAGATAAAACTAAATTAAAAGATAAGTAAAATGAAAAACAAAAAGGAAAAAAAAAGATAAGAGAACCAAAAAAAAAGAGAGAAAAAAGAAACAAGAGAAAAAAAAGAAGAAGAAAAGAGAATAAGCAAAAGAAAAATATGTATGCACTCACACACGCAGTATTCATCCATATTGTAATTGACCTTTGATGAACTAACATGTTTTACCTCATGTTTTCCATATAGGGGGCAACCCAAATTTCAGCCTTCAAGAGAACTCAGGTGCAGCATCCTAGCATTGCCTGAGCCAACTCGTCTTCAAGTTTAGCATCCTACCATTACCTGAATCAATCAAACTAAACAAAAAAAGAGAGAGAAATAAATTGAGAGACAGATAATCGATCGAACCAAACCAAAAAGAGAGAGAAATTGATCGAGAGAGAAAGAATCAATCGAACCAAGCCAAAGAGAGAGAGAATTGGTTGAACAAAATCAAAGAGAGAGAGAATTGGTCAAATCACACCAAAGAGAGAGAAAAAGACCAAGAGAGAGAGAATCAGTCAAACCAAACCAAAGAGAGAGAGAGATAAAAAGAGAAAATTGGTCAAATCAAATAAACTCTAGGTTTAGCATCTTAGCACTACCCAAATTAAATCAACTGTCGAGTGTAGATCCATAGTGCTACCTAACTTTCTGAGGGGAGAGGGAGAGGAAAGATAAGAGGAGAGAAGAGAGAAGAGGAAAAGAAAGAAAAGAGAGTGAGAGAGAGGGAGAAAAAATAGAGAGAGGGGATAACCCAGACATGACCCTTTAGAGAGATTTTTTAGGTGTGACATTCTATCTCAACCTGAACCAACTCAACCCTAGGTGCAATGTCTCGGTTCTGTCTAGACTGTACTGACACTGGTCCCGACGTATCTTATGGAGAGATCACCCTCGATGTATTTATCCCTATCCTTATTGAACTTTAGGTCACCTCACACACTCTGTAGTTGCCTCTCCAAAGTTGGGGGCAACTATAGACACTAGGTTTCAAAGGCTCCTAGGTTCGATTTGCCTAATTTCGATAAAAAGGACAAAAATCCCAAAAATGGATTTTTTACGTCCAAACTGAAGATCTCAAAAACTTTTTTCTTTTAAAAAATTGAAAACAGTTGTTTTTTAGGAGAAAATGGTTGTTTTGAAGCAAACAGGTTGTTCTCGCAAGGGGAATGGCCGTTTTGGGTCCAAAACAGCTGTTTTGGCTTCAAAAATAGCTGTTTAGGTCTTTTGGCCCAAAACCAGCATTCTCGCATTCAGAACAGCCTTTTGGGCCTAAAATGGCCAAAACAACCGTTTTGCACCTAAAAATAGTCATTTTGGCTATTTTGCCCAAAAAGGCCATTTTACCATGGGAAACGACCATTTTGGGCATTATTGTGTTGGAAAACGGTTGTTTTCAAGCAAAACGCCCGTTTTGTGCCTCAAGGGTCATGCATAAAAGCCAATTGGGTCATTTTGAGCTAAGGTTGGTCAATTTAAGGAGAGAGAAAATATTATAGATAGAGAAACTACACATAAAACACAAAAATACTTTCTAACTCTATTTTTTTAGGTTTTCTCTAAGATTCAAGTACCGTTTTAAATCCGAGTCGAGATCTTTCTGAAGGCAAATCTATCGGTGTGTTTACTGACCCATTTTTTCGTCTATTTTTTATTTTTCTTCTACATTTTATCCATCTACTAGTTAGATGTGGTAAATTATTTGTGCAATATTTTTGCATTTGTGAGACCACTTATTTTCCTTTAATTTATGTCCGTGCTTTTATTTTTGCTTCGCATCAAAATATTATTTTCGATCATTTAGGCTGATTTTATTTTTCTTTTTGCATTGTCCACCTACTAGTTAGATGTGGTAGTTTATTTGGGCCATATTTTGTATTTTTATGATTGTTAATTTTTATTTATTTCTTGTCTATCTTTTTATTTTTGCTTCGCATCAAAAATATTATTTTTGGTCATTTGGCTTAATTTCATTTTTTTTTTTGCATTATCCATCTACTAGTTAGCTATGATAATTTATTTGTGTAATATTTTATATTTTTTCTATTGTTTATTTTTACTTAATTTCTATTTGTTTTTCTATTTTTCATTTGCACGCTAGTATATTATTTTTGCTATTATGATATGAGTAATCTGGTTATTTAAGGGATGATTGTTGTTGTTATTACCTATCATTTGTTAGATTGTATTTTAGGCATCCCAAAATGAAATTTTTATTTTTATTTGGTTAGATTGTATTTTAGGCAATTGCCTTGTATCTTATTTTTTGTTCGAATTATTTCCCTATATATTTCGTGAATGTTGCAATAATTAGGAAAATGAATTTTCACGAGACAAGAAAAATAACCAAAACATTTTTATTTAATTAATTGGTATTTTATTAATAAAATGGGTATGATTTTTCTTAATAAAAGTCATAATAAAATTATTTTCTAAAAATTAACATGTGAGAACCAAAGTTCTCAAATTAAATCTATTCCCCAATTTATGTATGACACATCTAATTTCAATCCCGAGATATTCCATAAGCACCGAATTAAGTAGAAAAATGGTTTTACGCGTCAAAAAGAAATAATAGTTAAAATCATAATTTTACCCAATAAATTGGTGTTTTGCTAATAAAACAAACTCCAATTCTTTCTCAACAAAATTTGTAACAATAACAGTAATTTTCTAAAATTAACATTTGAGAACCAAAGTTCTCAAGCTATTCTTCCAAATAAAAATCATTACAATAAAATTCTTTTTTCCATATTAACATTTGAGAACTAAAGTTCTTAAGCCATTCTTTCAAATAAAAATCCCCATAATAAAATTCATTTTTCCAAATTGATCTTTGAGAACCAAAGTGCTTAAGCCATTCTTTTAAATAAAAGGCACCATAATAAAATTCATTTTTCTAAATTAGTATACAAGAACTGAAGTTTTAAAACCCATCATTTGATTTTAATATAAGGTCACTACAATAAAATCTAGTTTCTAAAATTGGCATGCGAGAACTAAAGTTCTCGAAACAATCAATTGCCCGATTTCATGTACATTATTTTGATTCCAAGTACCTATTTATTTTTCTATAAATATATTATGTAATTTCTACTATGTGAATGTGTGACTTACTTTAATTGAAAAATATCGCTTGAGGAAAGGAATAATATCATAAATTCAAAATGAATTTCTGTATTAATTTGAGGTATAAATAAGAGTAGGGTTTTGAACCGCTCTGGTTTTGACCCTAAAAGGTATTTTCCAACTATATCGAGTGGCGACTCATACCTTATGGTGCCTAACTCGCACCTTCTAAAATAATAAAAAAGAAGTGGCCCTAGATTCTTTCTCATCTTTCGAGACTCAAGGAGTGAGGCCTAAGTTGACTCTTAGGCTTCTTCAATTTGATGGGTCAAAGGAAAACAAAAAGGACACGAACACATCACAATTTTCATTATAGCAAGAAAATCCAATCAACAACTTAAAGAACAACAAAATCAAATGAAGTTTAATCAAGGTCACATAATTATAAATGTATAATAAATAGAATTTGAACATATTTAAGACATATGGATCAAGAACAATTAATCATATAAACAAAGCATACTTTAAAGAGCCATCATATGATTCATCATATATAGGTTTGTGTGAACTATAAACCTTATAATAGGGAGTCCATGTAGAATACTTATCAATTCCTTGCATAAATATACATGCTTTTACAAACAATCATCAACATATAAATATAATGATTCACATCTATCAATTAACATATAACAAGATACTTAAAATACAGAATCATGCTCACTGGATATAAGACTATACGAACTAATTTGTCATATTCACATAAGGAAAATAAGGCTGTGCGAACTAACTTATCATGCTTGTGCCTAGAGGAACTAAGTTCATGCGGACTTAACCATACATATGATCATATTCGTGTAATGATTATTAACACAATACAACATATTTAATATTGACTATAAGAATCAATTCTACATCATACATATTACTGTAATGGCCTACTCATCATGAAAGGAAGCGGGGATAACAAAGTATCACCTCATTTATGTATAAATTTTTAAAATCATAGGCCTATAAAATAGCAATAAATAAATAATGGACCTCAGATATTACCTAAACAAGAAGTCTCTTCAAACAATAGCACAAAGATCTCAAGATTCAAGTTAGGATGATTCAAATTGCCTTTGGATCAAGCTCTCATAGTTTTTTGGATACTTTTTGCCTTTAGTGTGTGTTTTGTCATATCGTAATTTTTTAGCCTTCTTTTCTATTGATATAGAGAAGTATATATACTTAGTCTTTTTAGGTTTTCCTATTTTCATCTAGAAAAGGAGTCCCAATTGTAATGGGATTTTGCCTTCTAGATAGAATAGGTAGAATTCTGCCTCTAAAAGGCTTTTTTAGTCAGCAAGTCCGTGCAGACTTATTTGTATTAGTCCACATGGACTAAACTTTTAGTATGCTAGCCCGTAGGCTTTATGGGGTGGATTTTCCCTATTCACATAGTTAGTCATGCATACATGGTTTAATACGTTCGTGTAGGCTTACCTCTTAATGGCTTTGTGCTATGCTTGAGAGTTTATCTCTGGCTATCATCACATGTCAAGGGTGAGGTGTCTATAGTTGCCCCTACTTTGGTGTGTGCTATGTATCAATAGTATATATCAAAGTATCTGAGTTAGGGATACTTACTTGTCAATTTCTTCTACTCATACTATTACTGAGTGGGCTTCAATGTAGACTTTGATATTGATTTTGGGATTAGCTTATGAGGCTAAAACCAGAATAGTGGATTGGCTTGTGAAGTTGAACCTAGAATAGTGGATTGGCTTTCGAAGCTAAACTCAAAACAGTGGATTAGCTTTCAAAGCTGAACCCAAAATAGTGGCTTGGCTTTTGAAGCTAAACCAAAAATAATGGATTAATCTCGAGGTTGATCCAGAAATAGTGGATTAAACTCGGGGTTAATCCAAAAATAGTGAATTGAACTCGAGGTTGATTCAAAATAGTGAATTGAACTCGGGGTTGATCTAGAAATAGTGGATGGAACTCTGAGTTAATCCTACAAAAAATAATTAGATTGTGGAAAAAATTGTTATAAAATAAATTTGGCCTTTGAAAAGTGTTCCCTCCTTTCCCTTTTTTTTTAATTTGGTGGTCAAAAGTCTGTGCGAACATAGTTGATCATGGTCCATGCAGACTAAGTTTGAAAGAGGTCCATGGAGACTAAGTTTGAAATTGACTCGCGTGGATAAGGTGGAAGAGAGTCCATGTAAACTTTATTAAGACAAGGTCTGCACAGACTAATGATGTAGAAGTCTATGTAGACCTAGCATGATAGAGTTATAACCATTCATTTTCCCCCTTATTTCTCATTTGTAACCTTTTTTGTTTCTCTTCTCTATTGCTTTTCTCCTAAATAGAATAATTTTCAGATGGCTTCTCATGCTACTAGCACCTCTCACTCGTCTGCCTTCAGTGATAGTGAAAGGACACCAATTATCATCTTTCTTTCATCGAGCATAGGGACTTACTCTTCCCCCTTCATCAGAGGACATCTCCATGCCGACTCTAGTTAGTTTCATGCCATGTGCTACCATCAATCACCCTTCAAATGCTACTTCTATGAATGGGGTTATGTTTGGTGACCCAATCCCCTTTTTAGTAGACTTGACACACTATGCCTATTCAAAGGTCTATCTTCAGGTGTGTTTTTTTCCCTTATGTGTCTCATTGCTATTGTGATCAAGTTTTCCTTCATTTTTGCATTGTAAAAATTTTTTGGTTCAATAAGTCCGTGCGGACCTAGTTCACTAGGGCACAGTTGGTCTATGCGGACCTAGTTCACTAGGGCATAGTTGGTCCATGCAAACCTAGTTCTCATGTCATTCTTTCTAATGTATTAGAATATGTTATGTGATTGTTCTACATGCATTATTTTATGAAGTCTGTACAGACTTATAGGTAGCTATTATTTATCCGTGCAGACCCGTATTTACTTGTGATTGTAGTTCGTGCAAAATTTTATGTGTTTATGAGTGTAGTCCATGTCGATGCTGGCTTGTTTGTGAATGTGGCCCATGTGAACACTTGCTTATTTATTTTTCTTGGTCTGTGCAGACCTATTTTTAAGATATTAGTCCATACAGACTTTGTTGACTCTTATTTCTTTTTCTTTTACAGATATGTCTCAAGTGTGGGGACACTCTATCTAGACCCCAGTAATGGTACTCTGCTATGTTGATATCGGCAAAAAAATAGGGCTCGGGCTACTAACTTTCAAACATTCTTGTACTATCTCATTGGTGGAGACTTCTATCATGACCTGCAAACCATAAGGGCCTTACTAAAGAGGTGGATGGACACCACATATACCTTTCACTTACCTTTTGATGAGATGATGATAACTTATTTTGACTAGGCCTTTATCATAGGGCAACTTGCATTAGACGTGTGATCACTTTTGATGCTTGCTATTATCACCCTTCACTGAGGCTGCAAGATGTGAAAGAGCTGTTAGGTTTCGTTCTCCAGGATAGAGCTGAAAGCATTCGATGCACTGACTTGCAAGAGAAGTGGGGGGAGGAGGCCCTTTTGAGCTAGCTCGATGTTGATCAATATACCTACTACTTTATTCTCTACCTGATGGGTATTACCCTCTTTGCCAATGCCAATGGCACAGTGAGCTAGAGTTTCCTCCCTATTTTAAAGGAGGTTGACAAGATTGGTAGTTGGAACTGGTGCTACTCCTCCCTTGGGTGGATATTCAGGAGTCTGGATATGGTTGTTCAAACTAGAAAGAGCCATCAGTTTATCCAAGGCTTTGTGTTGAGTGTGCTAGTAAACAACTCACCTTATCAGTTTACATTTCTTTGAAGCTTTTTTGTGACTTTATTGTGTTTTGTTGTTTTAGGTGTGGGCTTATAAGCTTCACTTATTAGCTCATCCCTATGAACTAGATATGCCTCGCCACTATCTGGTGAAGGATAGATGGGTTTGACCATCTTCGGGTCTATGGAACATGGCTTCCCTGATGCAGCACCATCATTATCTTAGCTCCAGGGTTTAGACTAATGTAAGTTTCTCCTGCACATTAAGTCAAAAAAATCTTTGTTAATCATTTATCCATATGTAACTAATATTTATCTGTGCAGGTTAACTTGGCTTGGTGGGTCTTTCCTATCAAGGAGTAATGCACTCTCTTGTGCTTTATCAGCGAATTGTCATCCCGCCACCTCTTATTGACCACTCTAGAGGCCTACTACTAGTTTTTAGGAGAGAGGATTGTGAATTGACACTTGAGGTCTGATGTTCACCTTATTCTCTAAATCCTCTTGACTCGATATTATTTGAGAGGTATATAGATGATTTGGGGTTCATGTAGGGTGTGACTATGGGGATTCTAGGGGCCAATTAGTAGAGAATGATGCAAAGGGCTACGCTTCTTGGGCTTCAGCTCATTTTCCTTCTCAAGTTCCATACACATCGAGACCTCCTCCATCTTATGTGAGTTTCTTAATTTTTGATTCATTTTTTATGATATTTCCTGACTTTGTGTATGGCATTATAGCCTACTACTATTTTTGGGGCTGGCCTATCTTCATCAAGGAAATGGCTTAGAACTACCCCTAATTCTCTTAGCTCTCAATTCTTACCTCCCACAACACATAGTGGAGTTCCAGGTCCATCTGTCAGTTAGACCTCTTTGCCTGGTAAGGTGATTGGCACTTTGGTGAACATCCTTGAGCTAAGTTACATGTGCTATGGCATTGATAGGGAGTTGTCTTCTACTTGGCTTTGTATAAAGTAAAGCTGGCCAGTTCCTTTCGAGCCTAAGAACACCCCATTGGTAAGGTTATCGGGTAAGTCATTCATATTACTTAGGTCCCTTAAGCATTACTTATGCCTTAGGCTTCTCTCTTCTGATTAGGTGAAGAGAGCTCCCATAGAGAGGACTACTTATATGGTGGAGGCATTCCGAAGAGCCATGGTTAATGAGACCTGAGTACAATCTATGAGTAGTTTTCTCCAGTAATGGTTAATTTTGTGCATGTCGCGTATGTTATGCATGCTATGTAACGTCCGCCGGTCAACGTCTTATGAACAGTGCATTCGAAACCCGATTGATGTTCCTCGTGGTGCGGGTCATCATTTCGAGACCAATCACTGGCATATTGTTCATAAAACTTTGACAGGCCTGAAAAGGGTCAAAATGAAGGAATTAAAATTTTTAGCAAAACCAATAATTACTTTTAGGATATAAACTATCAATTC
>CANXYI011925087.1:0-13875 GCA_948208565.1 Hura crepitans | reverse complement strand
TAGGACAGTCGGGATCAGCTCTGCGAGACCTTCTAATATCCCAAGTCACATCAACAACACCATAGGTGGATAGCAATATCCACATACAACAAATGGGTAACAGGGATCAGCCCAGGTGGACCTCCCAATACTCGAGTGTGCAGGGTTTATCTCAGAACCTCGGCGGCTGCACTCGCCACATCCAACATACAATAGTGGCCCTAGAAGGAGCAAACTGCCTAGTAGTTGCCAACTCTCTAGTTCACCGATCAACTCATCCAGTGGGTGCCTAACTGATAGGCCAACTATCTATATGAGACTATTATTCTTAATTTTATTACTTCTCGAGTCTAGTATGTCACTAAATTACATGCCATGCCAAGCCAAATTGCACACAAAATGCCACAACATGCCTATCGTTGTAAAGTTACTATTCATTTAGTCTTTTTACGAAACTGATATTATTCATTTGGTCAATTCTAAAGTTCATGCCTTTCTAAATCCAACCCATACCAACTCTAATTTCCATCATTTCTTCACATATTCATACATATGCCATATTCACACCTTAAGGTACATAATCATGCTAATTTACAAGTCATTACATGCCTATCCAATTAAGCTACCATTTCACCACATTTTCATGTCAAACATATCACTATTATTATCCAATCCAAATTATGGTTTATAGACTCCATATACTTGCCATTTTCTCACTTAATATGCCATATACATGTTCACACATGCCATGCCACATTACATACTGCATTCGACCAAGTGCACACATGCATATACACATGGATTTCTTCCCAATCTATCATGTCAAACATATTATTTTAAGGCCATTAACATTACTATGACACCAATTCACCTTATTACTATGCATAACACCATGAACATACACTTCCATACAACACAAATGCATAATTTCATAACAAACACATAGACATACTAAATTTTAGTCTATTCCACATACCTAGGGTGTGAAAACACCCTTTTTCCCCACTACTTGGAGGCTTGTAAGCTTGCTCTCCTTCAATGGTATCCTTAGTACCTAAACGTACACAATTCACCCTTAGAAAAATTCTCTATAGCTCCAAATTGAAATCTAAAACCATGGCTAACCTTAGAATACCTTAATATACCTATACCAAAAATAAAAAATGGGTTAAAGACACTTACTCAAGAAAAAGTCATTATTCACTCAAGTGAGAGATCACCCAATCTAAGCGTTATTTCTCAATTCTGTTAGAAGATTTGGAATCTAGGAACTGTGGAGGCAAGGATTCATATAAATTTTGTGAGTTTTGGTGGAGAGAAGAGAGAGAAAAGTGAAGAAAAGAATGGTGAAGGAGAGAGAGTGGCGTCAACTTTTAGGGATTTTGAGGAGGAAGATGACTAGGTTACTCATGTGAGCCATGCACATGTGCGACCTCTTATATACGAGTAAGTGGATGGCTTTGATCGCGACACGTGGCGATCTAATAGCTCATATTCACCCTATGTCGTTTTAAGTTTTAGAAATTCATAAAAAATTCTCTGGACCTCCAAAAATGCTCATTTTAGTTTTAAAAATCCCCGATTAGAGTCACTAAGACCCACATTAAATTTTAAGTCAAAATTCTATAGTTGACTTTTTGATACTATTCACCCATTAGAATAAAATATTCAAAAAAAATATCAAACGACCTTAGAAAATTAAAATTTCTTCTCCACCCTACTCATTGGAATTTTTGAGGTTCAGGTTATAGTATTTTCGATCCGTCCAGGCACATCCCAGGGCTGTCTTGGCACAAACTCATTTTATCTCCTCATACACTACTTCTCGACCCGAAATGATTTTATTAGTTCTACTAAATTTTTTAATTCATTTTTTTACCCATTTTCAAGCCCGTCAAAGTTTTATGACCAATACACCCCTTTCTGGCCTCGTGGCGATGCCATACACCGCAAGGAACATCCCTTGAGCCCAGAAGGTACTGTTTATAAGACCTTAACTTACAAGCATTACAGGTATGGGCATGAATAATGGCATTTAATTGAAGTATATGTGATGATACATAATGTGTACTTGATGAGAACTAGGATGGTTGGCATGTAGATAGTGTGTGTGGGTTAGAGTTGATGTGAAAATGTGAGAATGGTGGCGCATTAGATGTGGCTGAAAGGTATGTATGGGATTGTGGCATGTATGTTGTGAGAATCATGATAGAAATTAGGTGTTGGCATAGGAATGTAAGTATAGGTGTTGAATATGGTGAGATAATGTATGTACATGTGTGTGACATGTATGGCCGAGGCATGTATGTATGTGACATGGCATGGCATGTATGGAATGCATAATGGCATGATGTGCATGAGATGAGGTATATGCATGTATACATACATTAGCATGATGATATGGGACATGTATATGCGACAGTTGTGGAAAAATGTATGTGTATGGCTAAAAATTAGGTTTGGCCGAGAGGTATGTGCCATGGGTTAGCATGGTAAGTATGGCATGGTGTCGTAAGTAATGTGCATGTTGGCATGATAATATGAGCATATGTTGCATGGCATGGAATTGACATGAAGCATGAGTAATCATGACTAGAAATATGGCATGTAAATTGTTAGGCTTGGTATGAAAAATAGGACTAAGAATTTGGGTATAAAATGGCTTGAAAATGGACTTATTAAGCATAGGCAAAAGTGACCTAAAACTAGCTCAAACTTGAATGGCATTTGGACCATATGTGCATGATAATTTGAAATGGCAAATTGGGCCAATTTTAGTGGCATTATGAGATTGATAACATGGCATAATATATGGCCTTTAATGGCAAGTGAATTGGCATGAAAAGATGCCTAGTCAATTGAGGTCATGGACCTATAATTGTGTACATAAAAATATAGAAATGACCTCTAACTATCTATGGAAACAACCTAAAAACTTATGCATTGTGAATGGCTTTGGACTTGGACATAATTGGAATTAAATTAATGACCTAGATTAGACTTAAAGTGGACTTAATTATGCCTAAGGAAATGACCCAAATTAGCTTAGAAAAATAGATCGATAATTGTCCAGTAGGACAAAAAATGACTTGTAACTGTCTAGGTCAAATTTTGGCTGTCAAAATAAATTCATCACTGTCTATTTTTCACTTCTAAATATTATAAGAGGATGATAAATAAATAAATGGACATAAAATAAGGTCAGATGGCCCATTAGTTAGACACCCAATGGATGGGTTGACCGATCAACTTAGAGATTAGCAGCTGCTAGATATTTGATGTTGGATTTCTGAATATTGAGAGCTCTACAGACTGATCCCTGCTATCCACAATGTGATTGGTGGTTGATTTGTTTGAGATATTAGGGGGTCTACGGACTGATCCCTACTATCTTGGGAGGTTCAAGTGAACAGATCCTTGCTATTAGACCAGGCCGGTGCAACGATCCAGGTCCAGAATGTGGGCCACTACACAACTTTTCAGTTCTCTCTTAGTCTAATGTCTTTAGGTATAGTCTATCTAGTCGGGTCTATTAAATTAATATATAGATCTGATTGATGATAATTCACTGAATGATTAAAATTAATTGACATTATCATAGGGACAAAATTGTAATTAAATGCATTGGGAGACTGATTATTTGGAATTAATCTCTTGTATGAATTTTAATCTATGCATTGCATTATAGCATGTTATTGCACCTGAGTGCCTACGTATGACATGTTTTAATGCATTAGATTCACCACTGAGTTTTATACTCAGCATACCAGTGTTTTGGTGCGCAGGTAACAAAGGTAAGCAGTCCAGCCTCAAAGATCGTGCAGTGTAGCAGCACAGACTATGAAGGGTACATAAGTGCCTTTTTCTTTGTTTTGTTAGTCAGCACAACACTATAGGTTATTGGTTTAGCATGCTTAGAGGCTGCTTGTGTCTGTATATATTAGAAGGATAGTTGTAATGTATATAAACAGGTTGTCTATCTGAATGGCTTGTTTTTATGGTTTCTGATAACTGTGAGCCTAAGGTCCTATGTGATTGTGATATTTTATTGATATATGATGAGATTTCTAAGGGAACCAGAAGGGTCTAGGAGAAGTTAGATAGATAATAATATTTGAAGTGCTTTAGAGGTGGAAAATTTTCTGGACATAACTCGGGTAGCCGTTGTGCTACCCAATTTTTTGTAGATAGGTAGAATGTCTATAAATGGGTTTTCTGTGCCTGTTACACCTTATATGAAAATGATTAAAGGATGAACTGAAAAAATAAGTAGTATCTGATAAAGTTATAAAACCGTCTGTAAGTGTTAAAAAGTACAAGCCTGGAGCAATTTCTGGATAGGTGGCCTACCGAAAAGCACATCGCCTGTCGAATTTTCTTCAAGAGTCTGATAAGGGGTGTCACATTTAAAATGTAATTTTCATAACTATCATGCTATAGAAAATACTAAATTCTATAAATTATAACGAATTTTAGAAGAATTATAGTATATTAAGGCATATAACTATACATGTTCATATAGTCTTTTGGATGATGCTACACCAAGGTATATTATAACTATATCCCAAATTTGAGTCTTTTGAATAATAGTATAACAACCTCTTATGCCCCATTATACCAAATTTGAGTCTTTTTTTAATAATAGTATAACACAATATAACAACCTATTATATCATATTATACAAAATTTGAGTTTTTTGGACAATAGTACGATACTTTTATAATAACCAATTATACAAAATTTCAGTCTTCTTCAAAAATTTAAAAAAAACAGAATAAAAAAATGATTGAGATAAAATAAAAGAAGTTTTTAGAGGAGAGAATCTAAAGGGAATACAAAAGAAGCGAAAAAAAAAAGAAAAAAATTTAGTGTACTTTAAATAATGAAACGGATTTTAATATATTAATAGAATTTAATTCTCATAAATTCTATATTTTTTTTCTTTTACTTTTTGAAGCCCGGTTTCCCGAGTTCGGCAGGCCAACCTTAACCTGACCGTACCTGCACATTCAATTTATTTTCAGGCCCGTATCGGGCTTGATTATTAGAATGTTTGTTTAAGACCGGCTGAACCAGACCGTCCCATGGCCAGGTCGACTAATACCATGTTAAGTTTCTACAGTTTAAGAAAATTAGATAAGCCTTAATCAAAAGGTAAGAGGACGTAATCAATAATAGACTGAAATCCTCCGCGGTTTGATTGAGCAGAATACGAGTAAAAGAAATTTTCTTTTTTTCTAAATGAACCTAAAATAAGACTCTGTTCACTCATAATTAAAGCTTTCGGGCCATTTGCCTGTATTTCAATTCAACTGAAGAAAATATTAATAATTTCTCAATCAAATGATAAATTAAAATTACGTACAGCAGGAACCATAACTAAGGTCTCCCCTCCACGGTTAAGACGAATACATAGCGGAACATAGTATATGATTTACTTCCAATTTAACTACAAACTAGAATATTTTTCGAATTTGTAAGATGTTATAACTAAATTACTGATATCATTATGATTCCCACAATGAAGTAAAAAGTTTTATTCAGCCACCAAAAAGAAATCCAGCAGCTTGTTCTTCGTTCCCGTCAAATAATTTAAGAGCTTGTACTACTGCATCCCGTCCAAAACCCAGCTCAACAAGCTTTGCAACTTTGGCTTCAAAATCAGGTCCCTAGAGGAATATTCCCAAATCAGACGCCATAAACGTTGACATTCAATTTGGCCACTGCGGTTACCGGAAACTTCTAATTTGACAAGCATTAACGTTCAGTTCTGCCCTTGAACTACTCAAATTACATATTCATCCTATAAACTTTCATTTTTTGGTCGGAATATACTCCGAAGCTTTTTTCAGTTCACCTAAACTTTTTTCCTGATTAAAATACACCCGCTAAACCTTCTGTTTGGTCCAAAAATACCCCTAAACAGGCTAAAATAGCACACTTATATCCTCTGTTTTATTGGGATAGATGGAGTTATGGCGTTATATTCAGATCAAAAATGAGCATTAGCGTAGTATCTTAGGTAGTTGGGCGGTATATTTGACGACGCCAAAAAAGGTGTAAGTGTACTATTTTAGACAATAGAAGGGCATATTTTGACCAAAAACAAGTATAGAGGCATATTTAGACCAAAAAAGCTTAAAGGGTAAAACTGTACCATTTCAAATAGTTGAAGGGCAAAAAATAGTTGAAATGGCACAGTTGCCCCTTATACCAACTCTTGGAATCATTATGAGCTGCCAATTGGAAAGGCCCACAGGTTTCTCAGTAATAAATAATATTTATCAACTAAAAATGTTCTCTGAACATATTAACATCAAGCAGTAATAAAATAAAATCAGAACTGCGGGATATCATACTATCATGGCAGGTCTGACCTGTGGCGCATCACCACGTGCAACTCCTGTTAACCACAGGCAAAATAAGAGTGACTAACTGAATCAGCAAAGTTTTTTAGTTGAAATAATTCTAGGATTGAGAGCCTCAGAAATATAGTCACAACACTAACCAGAAGGTTGACCTCCAATGGGCACATTACTCTTATCAATTGTTCCTGATTTAACCTGGAGAAACAAGGCAAAAATGTGTTAGAGCTACAAAAGCCTGTCTATCAGCAGATATCAAACACTAGTTTGCAAAGCAATGTGAATAAAGATCAACAATTTCCTGACCATAGATCTTCTAGAAACACATCGAAAGGCAAGCATTTATTCTTTACATGACTAACCACATTGATTCCAGTGCACGAAAATAACAAGACTTCTATTATAACCTTATGCACATGTCCTTGAACAAAACTGCAGGAATGTCATATAATTTTGATTTGTCATAAAATTTTTTACCCAATGGTCATGTCTATAATAATGATCTATAATAAAGTTTTTCTGTTATGGTCATTTTATATGTGACAACACAAGTGGTAATTATTGTTGCACACAGGAAACAAGGAAACAGTGTCCTAAAAACTTTAGCATTCTCTCTCAGAAAATATATGCATTGTTGCACACAGTTAATATTGGCTTTTTTGAGCATCAATGGAACATGTAAAGACATTATCTAAAACTTTGGACTACAACCAACTCAGACTACATAGTAGGGCAAGCCTTCATCATCTGAAACAATTTAAAAATCAGTCTAGTTAGAAGACGTTAAAATTGAGGAACAACTATGTTTTTGCTAAATGAATATCAGGAGCACACTTACTGGGTTTGGGGAGCTAGATGCTTCTTTGGAGCGACTCTTTTCGTCCAGAAAATGAGATGGAATGTCTTTTTCTGAAACAATAAAACAGAGCAAGTGGGAGTTGAAAGAATGGATAAGGAAAGCAAAATCTAGGACGCAAAGCACAAAATCAGATGATTAACCTTGCAAAAATGGCACAGAAACTTCTCCACCACCAACTCTTAAAACATTCTCCTTCAAATCGATAATGCACTGCAGATATTGGATGAAATTTTTATAAAGTTCACAAAATCAGGTAGAATTCAACAATTAAAGCTACAAGTACATTGCCAGGAAAAAAGTGCAATTGTGTATTCTACCTGGTGCTTGCGAAGCATATCAAGCCCAAAGAGAAATTCCATATTGGGTGAATCCAGTACCAAGAAGGAGCAGGGGTAAAATATATTGCCAATCTGTACAAGTAATCAAGGCATAAGACAATAGCAAAAAATATCACAAGAACATAGTAGCAAATAATGAAGTTCAAATCAACTTTAAGAATATGCTAATCAATTTCTTGTTAAGAATTGCAAGATGTGGTGATGCACTGAAAGCAAGCATATAAAGAAGTATATGCACATCAATATATACAGCACGTATTCTTCAGAAATCTTTTACAGTACAAATTCATCAAAAATAATGATCAAGATTTTTAGGAAGGATATAGGAAAACTATCAAGTTCCAAAGATAAAGAAAATATTAATAAAAAAAATAACTTCCAAATGAATATTTATAGAAAATAAATTGGTATTGTTGACCAAGGTAACCAATGGAGATGAACAGTTGATAGTTGTTAAATGTGATTAATATACTACATAGATACCAAGATTATGATAAAAGAAAATCATCTTGTTTGCTTGCACAGGGGAAAAAAAAAAGTTCTAGCAATAACCTTCCATGACAGCAGTCATTAGAATAAATAAGAATGTGTGCGTTGAGGGTAATACTTGGGTTTGGGGACCCAAAAAGGGGACCAACTTTAGAGATTCCTATTTGAACACAAACTTTCGAAGTCAGAAACAAAATTATAATTCCTAAAATACTTTTGAGAGATAAAGTGTTAAAACTTAAAATCTTCTTATCAATCAATTATGTGGATACAAAAAGATGAAATTATCTCAATCAATGGAAAAACAAATAGAATCTGGTGGGAAAAGAAAAAAAGAAATAAAAATAGACCATGAAGTTAAATAAATTATTACAAATAAAATAAGTTAAATCCCTAAAATTTAAAAAGTAGGGTAAATTAGACCCAATTGAATACCACTTTTACCATTGAGCATGTGCATGCACGAGAATATATATATGTTTTTCATATTTATAGTAAGCTACTACATGTATAGAATTTGGTTAATAAGCTCTACTGTATAATCTCTTTTCCACAAAATTGAGTCAATGATTTGAATTTTCTCAAACATACTTCAAAATTAAAGCAGGTGCAGAAAATGCTAGAAGCAGGTATATAGACAGATTTTTTTTCCTTTCTCCTTTTTTTTTTTTTTTTTTTGGTGGTGGGGCTATATAAAGACAGGTCAAATAATACAACTGCATGTACAAACATATACAGTTGCTTAGTGATGTACTAGCTTGGAGCAATAGATAGCTAAGAGATTATAATCTCAGTGGCTATTCTACCTTTATTGGAGCTACATGTATACGACCCAGTATCTCAGATTGACCCACTCCACGAGCAATGCCTTTATAACGCTGATCCAAAAGTCTCAGCAATCTGAAAAGGCCCAGTCAAGCATAGAGCAATAAATACATCATCATAATCACGTTAATAGATAAATAGTAGAAATGGATTGATGGTTCAGTGCATACCCACATCGCTCTGCACAATTTTTGGATATTATTGTTGACTGAGCACCACTATCAACAAATGCCTGGAAAGAAGAGAAAATAAATTAACCTATACAGTTTTTGCTTTCACCATGTTCACTAAAAAAAATGCTATATTCTCAAAAAACAGTAGAAGTTACATAGTGAAACTAGTTTAATAATAAATAAGATGGTCGACACAAGAAAACTATGATTCTGAAAGAATTAGATCATAACAAACAATGACGCATTTAAAAAATAACATGTTCGCTCCTTTAAGGCAATAAATGGGAACTTCTAGTCACTCTACCTTTAAAGGCACACCATTAACTTCCATGTCAACGTACAACATGACCTGAAGATTTAAACAAGAAATGCCAAATTAAAACACAATCAACTTACTTCTGTGGTCCAGAAGGTTGAAGAGAGTACATACCACCCTAGCAAAAGCTTCAGGGTTGTGTTCCAGAGCAGCTGCCCAGTTCTCATCAATACCTTTCTGCATTTGCATATAGCAGTATCAATAAATGTGAGATGTATGAAACAAGAAGTGCGATAGTATTACAATGATGCCTTACTAGAAATGCTCTCCACTTATCAAGAATAAATTAAACCAGGAAAGCAATTGGTAAAACTTTTTCTTCAGAAGCAGGTGTAGGTTTAGAAAGTTCCAAGGAAGCAAAGTGGAATACATAAAGCCAGAACCTTGCATGCAATATCCAATAGCAAAGTAGCACTCAAAGTATACCACATAAATGGTGCACAAGAAAACAATGAGTTAGCATCTGTATGTCACATACAAAAGGAGAGGGCTAAAATAGTAACTGCACTATCAGTTAGTTATTTCTGTTATTGATTAATTGTACTGATGTTAGCAGCTATTGTAAGGATTCTCATGCTTGTTTGGCTGTTTATACAGCTCAGCACCCTATCTGCCATTATATATGTATAATTCTCCCTTTTGGGACCAGCAATGAGAATCATATTATTTCTTACTTTATCTGTTTCTATCCTTTCTCTCTCTTTATCTATTCTCTGAAACTCCTGCTATGTTCTAATTTCTCTGATTTGTGAATCCATAGTTAGGAGCTATACTCCTAACAATTGGTACCAGAGCCATTCAATCCTTGGCAACCTTCTTTTTTCCATCATTTTCTCTCTCTTCTTGCCATGACCAAGACCCAAACAGCCCAAAAACCAAAAACTGCTCTACTAAAGAACCCGTAGCTTCAATGAAGGATTTCGAGGGGCAGCTCCACTTCTTTAGTACCAAACTTGAGGAACAAGGCAGTATTTAGCTCGAGCAGCTGTAATCTCGGTGTGGGTCTATTGAAGCTTCTCTTCACGATCATAAACAGCGTGTCGATACTTTGATGCAAGAACAGCTCTCTTTAAGACCAAAACAACGCAAGACGCAAGTTATTTGTGAGGAACTTCAACTAGAAAACCAGCTATCCATGGCTCACTTAGCTCAATTGATCCAAGGAGCTCAGATTTCACCTTCCCAAACTCCGGATCCACCTTCCCATTCCATTCCCAAAAGCACTTCTCCACCTAGTTCTTCCAGAGCTCATATTTCACCTTCCGCCAAGTTCTTCCAAAGGTAAGGATTCCATTGCACTTTCCTTCCTTGCCTAGAATGGATAGAGGCCTTATTCCCACTCCCACTAGGTCTTGAGGGATTCCCAAGTGGACCTCCCACTAGATAGAATGTGAATCAATTAATCTTTAGATACGACTTGCCATTTTTTGGTGGTGTTGATGTTAAGTCTTGGAAAGGGAAATGCAGAAAATACCTTTTGATTTATGAGGTATCCCTAAACAAACAGGTTGATGTTGCTAGTTTGTTTTTACAAGGTAGGGCTAAATCACCGTTCCTTAATTGGGTGAAAACTAGGGATGTTCCTATTTGGGAGGATTTTGTTGAAGCCATAGGCAAAAGGTTTAAGGAATATGGGGAAGATAATGTAGTGGAGGATATGATGAAAATTAGGCAAACCACCTCTATGGATGAATACTTAGACAAATTTGAGGATTTAAAATTAAAAATGGAGAGCTTATATCCTAACCAACCTGAATCCTTTTACATCTCTAGTTTCACTTGGGGTTTAAAGGATGAAATTAAGTCTTTTATCAAAATGTTTAAGCCTATAGACCTATATTCAGCTACTGAATAGGCCAAGTTGCGGGAACAAAATTTACTCGCCCCTAAAAGTCATAATGTTTGCAAACCTTCTCCCAAACAATGGCCCTTTGTTACACAAACTCAATCCCCTTTGTCCCAAAGCCCTCAATCATCCCTTGAACAACCTCAGCAGCCTTTAACTACTTCTAAAACCACCAACATTTTTCCTAAGTCTAATTCCTCATCTGCCTTTAGATGTCCAGGTACCTAATACAAATGTGGAGATAGGTAGAGTCCTGGTCATCAATGTAATCCTAAGAAATTGATGTCTATTGTAACAGCGGAACACGATAAGAAGAATAATGATCTTCTGTAGGACCAGTCCTAACAATAGATTAATAGAGCTCGGAGAGATTGGATAATTCCAGAATTAGTGAGCAGAGAATAGAGTTCAGAGAGGGGAGAGAGAGAGGAGGAGAAGAAAAAAAAAGAGTAAGACAAAGGAGAGATTTGGAAGGGATGAGAGAGAAAAGGAGAGAATATTCAGAATTGTATTGCTAATCATTGAGTGGTGCCAAAAGGACATTACAGCTATATATATATATATAGAACAACAAATAGGACAGCTATACTACAGGACAAAAGGGTGTGTCCCTTCTAGATAAATTGCTGCCAATTTGCACAACTCACTAACTTTTTGCTAGGAATAAAGGCTACAATTAACTGAAAATTAACAGAATCAACAATAATTCATTTTCCTATTTTACCCCTCCTACTGTACTTAATAATGCCCTTCCCTTGAAAGTCTTATTGTCCCCAAGAAGTGAAAAATTCAGGAACCTGGTACTGGATGTAGTTTATATCCTCCCAAGTAGAGGTTATAGAAGGAAGGTCCAGCCATTTGATGAGAACTTGTCGGATGTGGTTCTCCCCAATAAGAATTGTTCTGTAGTTAAGTACCTTTTCGAGAAGAATGGAGAATTCTCCATCAATAAGTGGGTGAAAGGGAAGGCAAATGTAGTGGTGCTATCCCCCAATTTCCTTTTGAGTAAGGAAATATGGAACACAGGGTGTATTCTACAAGTAGGAGGCAATTCCAGCTTGTAGGCAACAGCTCCCACCTTAGCAATTATGGGGAAGGGCCTGTAGTAATTGGCTGATAACTTAGTGACCTTCTGATAGCTAAGATAAGTTGTCCGTAGGGCTGAATTTTTAAGTAGACCAGATCCCCTACTTGGAATTCTTTTTCAGATCTGTTTCTGTTTGCATACTGCTTCATTTTGTTCTTAGAAGAAGCTAGTTGCTCCTTTAGGAAGGAATTCATAGCTTCTCTTGATTGTAAGTATTCTTCCACTGCTAACACAGAAGCTAGTAGAGATGGGACAGCAGGGGTTGTTGGAGGAAGCCCGTAAACTGCTTGTTAGGGACTCATCTTAATGGCTAAATGGAAACTAGTGTTACACCAGTATTCGGCTAAGCTGAGCCATTTAGATCATTTGTTGGGTCTTTGGAAGGCCATATACCTTAAATAACTTTCCGAGCATCGGTTGAGTCCATCCGTTTGAGGATGGTAAGTTGTGAACTAAAGCTTAGCCCCCAATAATTTCATTAATTCTCGCCAAAATCCCCTTGTAAATAGCTTGTCCCTATCATAAATGATAGTCGATGGCATTCCATGGAGTTTAAACACATTGTCAAGGAAGGCTTAAGCCACCACGGCAGCATTGTAAAGGTGAGCCAGAGGAATGAAGTGCCCCATTTTTGAAAATCTATCAACTACCACCAGTATGGTATCATAGCCTCCGGAGCTTCGCAGCTTCTCAATAAAGTCGAGAGAAATATCCACCCACGCCCTAGTGGGAATTGGCAAGGGTTGCAACAGCCTCGGTTGTGCCAATGACTCTATTTTACATCTTTGGCATATTTCACATTGAGTAACCCATGCAACCACATCCTTCTTCATAGCTGGCCAGTAAAAAGCCTGTTGTAATCTATGCAATGTGCCCCTTATCCTCGAGTGACCCCTGATTGGAGAGTCATGTCAAGAAGAGAGAAGCTGTTGTTTCAGGGTAGGGCTAGAGCCTATATATAACCTACCCTTGCACCTGATCAGCCCACCTTGCAAGGTATGATTAGGTAGGCTAGAAGGAGTGATGGTTGTTAAAGGAGAGCTTGAGCCTTAGGATCAGCACTGTAGGAAGCAAGGATTTCTTCCACCCAACTAGGGGTAATAACCGAGACAGCAAGAAAAGATTGCGAAGATTGTCCTTCGAATTTCCTAGACAGAGCATAAGCAACCTTATTGTCCACTCCTTTTTTGTAATGGATAATGTAGTCAAGCCCTGAAAGTTTGGTAATGCCCTTCATCTATATGTAATTGTGTAATCGTTGTTCTAGCAGATTTTTATACTCTCATGATCAATCTTGATGATGAAAGTTTGCCGCTCTAGGTAGTGTCTCCTTTTAGTCACAGCAAAAGTATTGGCCATTAACTCCCTTTCATAAGCTAAAAGTTGCTGGTTTCTAAGACTCAAGGATTGGGAGATAAAGGCAATAGGTCTGTCTTGTTGGAGAAGAACAGTAAAGGTGGCATCACATTCTAGAACGAAAGGAAGTTGGAAATTGGGTAATGCTAAAATAGGAGCTTCGGTCATAAGCCTTTTCAAGTGTTCAAAGGCCTACTGAGCTTCTAGTCCCCAATGGAAGTTATCCTTCTTAAGTAGTTCA
>CANXYI011925072.1:0-11593 GCA_948208565.1 Hura crepitans | reverse complement strand
TTTCAACTAGGGTTTCCCTCATTCATTAAAATTTCCTTTCTAATCTAAAATATGTCTCGCTAGGCCAATGAACTAAGAGTATAAGCCTAAGCAAAAGTTAGGGAAATAGAGAGAAATATTTAGTCAAAAAATTGTCGGATTGGCTAATAACAGGGATATCATTATTGCATACTGGGATAAGCCTATAGGAGCTTATAAGTTTGATATTTCTGAATTTACCAAGGATGGGATAAGATATGATTGGTTTAGTAGCATGCATATCATAGATAGGCTAAATGGGTTAGTAGATATAAATAAATGCCAATTTCAATAAGAGTTAAATGAAAATAGGCCACGAAAATTCTAAGATGGGTGACCTTTAAGAAGTGACATCCCTTGTGCATTCGAGCAATGGAATAGATGGGGGTGTTATAGAGAGATATCAAAAAAAAAGAAAAAGAAAGGAAAAATGATAATAAAAGCTTAATCCACATGCCTCATCACAAAAACTTCATGATTTATCAATGAAAATGGCTCACTATTTCTACACACGAGCTTAAGATTTGACCTTTCCTTGTAAGGCATGAGAAGCATCCCTAAAAGTGAAGAGAGAGAGAAGAAAAGAAGTAACAAAAAAGGGGTCTAAGGGTAACTAAACCTAAATGAGTGCTTAAGGAAAGTCATTGCATCCTGTACACATCCTCATTTATGAAAGCTAAAAATTATAAATGTTGTGTAAAAATGCAATCTTTTTCTTCGAGCTTGAAAGCTTATGGGAACCATTCTAAACACCAAACATTTTAAACTTTTTCTTTCAGTTCCTTCTCATATAAATAATCCATGTTTATCATTCTTTGAAAAAAATTGAAAAATTTCCTTTATGCTTATGGGGACCATTTAAACATCCTAAACTTTTCTTCTGGTTTCTTTCCATGCTCTAAAAGGTCAAAACTCTATGTTCTCTAAAGAAAACCTACAAGAATAAAAGATTCATCTTAAGTTTCAAAGAACTGAGCATTCTCAATTTTCAACTAGGGTTTCCCTTATTCATTAAAATTTCCTTTCTAATCTAAAATATGTCCCGCTAGGCTGATCAACTAAGAGCATGAGCCTAGGCAAAAGTTAGGGAAATAGAGAGAAATATTTAGTCAAAAAATTGTCGGATTGGCTAATAATAGGGATATCATAATTGCAATACTTGGAAAGGTCAAGATGATGACATTTAACACACAACCAATTCACATAGATTTAGGATACTAAGGGGCATAAAGCTAGCACACACACAATTTATTTATCAATTTGAGTAACCCCTTTAAGCTCCTAACAGTTTGAAGCCATGACATTTCAAATTGTCCTCCTAAAGAACTCCATACACTTCATATCATTTCATAAGCTTTAAAATATATCTAGTCATTCTAAAGGATGCAAGTTTAGATCTAATTAATTTGAATAGCATGAGGAACTTTAAAGCTATATCAAAATGTAAGCTCAAATCCCAAGCACACAAATATGGATAAGTTGAATTCAAAAAAAGACAAAAGGAAAAGAGAAAAAGCTTGCTAGGTTGTAAACTCATAAAAAGTGACCTAGGTAAAAAGTATAGTGTACCTCGCTAGATTGAAAACTCACAAAGGGTTGTTTAGGCAAAAATTAAAGGTTGAGAGAAAATATTTAGTTGGAAAATCTTTAGATCAGCTAATAATAAGGGTACCATTCTATGCAATCACATACCTTTGCATTCTCTATCACTTAGTCAACATAATCACTCATTCTTCACACGTGTTTAAATGTTCTCATCAATAAATAGACAAATCCCAAACCTTTGGCCTCTTCACCTACCCACTTTAACTCAACCTACTTCTTTATGGTACATCTCATTCAATCACCCGAACCTAACCTACTCCTTGACACCTTTACTTTATTCCTCAGCTTACACATCACCTTAAATCAACATACTTCTTTGTACCTATACTTTCACCTAAATCTTTCCTATAATGAGCTTAAGAGAAGGGTGATCTCAGTAACAAAACCTTGTATTTGAAGTATGCATTAGCTCATGTGTTTAGGCATATAGCCACCTATACATCCATGTTGGAAAAAAGATTTACTCATCCACCATTCTACTTATACATGTATTAATAGGCATTCATTATTTATTTACCTAAAAAATTAGATTCATCATTCATCTAGAAGGAAATAAGCACACGCATTCATCTAAAATGTACAAACTCATGTTCATTCATTTAGAATTGGTCAAATGCTTACCTCACCACATTTATTCATTTAAAGAAAGTTTGAAACCAATGCACATGTCATTCATTCACCTATATCACTAAATTCATGCAAACATATTTTCCTTCACTAACATTTATCCAGTAGGTATGTAGTCAGTTAATACGTAATAGTTTATTCATAAAGTACATATTCACATTTAATAACTCAATCACCATATTCATTCACTAGAGTTAGCTTATTTCACAATATATACATACATCTATTCATTTATAAACTTTAATTCATTAAGTAGTAAAATAGATACCACATTTGTTAGTAACCATTCACTTATTAGCTCATTTACAATGCAAACATGCATACATTATCATTACCAAATTCATCATTTAGTATGAGTATCCTACTCAAACATTAGTTATATAACTTACATAATTTAGGCACATATAAGACACATAATATAAATGTACACTTCTGATAGGATCTATTATCTATTCTAGAAAAAACTAAGCATAATTTATCTATTAGGTAGCTAAACATACCAAGCAACTCATGCATCTTTTTCAAGCATTAGTCATATAGGTCATACAAATAAGATGAACACTCACATGTATTTAGAAGAAAATCAAGTAAAACCATACATTAGTATCACTAGATTCATCTAAACATATACATTGACATTTGTAATCTATTATGTATGGATACATGTAATAATTTCATTCACATCAATTACAAACATCTAGAATGCACAAGCTCACATCTATTCAATAGGATATACATCAATTTAGCAACATCCATTCACATGTCTCAGTATATCCTTCTTTATACTGCAAACCTTTAAACATATGCATAAACATGTAAGCATACCTTTTCTCCATGTATGAAAACATGCATCATTCTTTAATGCCTTTACTTTCTAGTCATGTAGTAGGCATCACACATCCATACTTTTCTTACATACAACCATGCATCAAAATCATCAATACCTTTTCCCATACATCTAGCATTAGGCTTTATTTATCTTTATGTTTCCTTTGCATGAAAAGATACATCATTTACCTCTATTTTTTATGCATGGAAACATGTTTCATTTATCTCCACGTTCTCTATGCATGTAAACATGCATCACTAATCTCCATGTTTTCCAAACATTGATCCATTTTCCATGCATAAATACATGAATCATTCACAAACTCATTTTCTATGCATGAAAACATAAATCATTTATCTCTACATTTTCCATGCATTTATTATTTTTTTCATTATTCATTAATACCTTTATGCATGAAAAACATGCATTGTTCATAATTCTTTAATACATTTCTTTTGCATGAAACCATGTATTCATACTTTTTTATTTGAGTCACTAATAAAGTTTTTAAGTTCTTTATGCATGAAAACATGCATTTTCCCTTTTTCTTTACATGAAAACATACACTTTTTTAAATTACCAACACATTTTTTATACATGAAAAGAAGCATTTTCCATTCACATTAACCATATATGTAGCAAACTACCCACTAATATACAAAAGAAAACTAAGCCAATACATATGCCAAGTCACCAAGTGGTGCAAATGCCAAGTTACAAAGGGTTACAAAACTAAGTCACCAAGAGGTGCGAATGCTAAGTTCTTAAGAGCTGAGAATGCTAAGACACTGAGATGTGTGAATGCCAAGCTGCTATGTGGTAAAAATGCAAAGCTGCCAAGAGGTGCAAATGCCAAGCTGTCAAGAGGTGCAAACACCGAGCCACCAAAAGGTGTGAATGCTAAGACACAAAAATGTACAACAAGTTTGATCATCAAGGTGTAACATAACAAACTATATCATGTAGACATGAAATAATGAGCTGAAATGTGAAGAGGTGAAATAGCAAAAGCTTATAAAACTTTAGATATATTATGAAGTCTCATAATTTAATGCATACTATTAACTAGCATTTTACAGCACACATCAAAGTGGGGGCAACTATAGACATATGGATTTTGGGTCTAGAATTTTCCTATATATTTAGACTTTGAGCTAACACAAAAAGCTCATGGTGTGACTCAAATTTGAGGAAAAAATAGGGATCTAGTAGTTATCATCCTAAGCCCAGAGCCTAACACTAATTTTGATGGGTGTGGGGGTAAAGCTCTTGTGGTATAGAATCATTCATTTTAAGCCTATAATGATAGCATGAGAAAGGCACAAGCAATAAAGCAAAAAACCTAAAACCATGGTATATACAGATTATCAAGGTGTAGGCGCATATGAACTTAATGCCACAAGGTCTGTACAAACTACCATAGAAATGGCCTAGAGGAATAGAGCACATGGTCCACTAAGACAAATCAAAGCTTATGTTTGCATGGACCTATAAACCCTAAACTATGGTCCACATAGACTTTTTGCCAAAAAGCTTCTAGAAACTTATTCTTCTTATTTGGTCTCTGATTCTTGATCCTACTCCTTTTATTTTGAATAAGAGAACTACCCTAAAACCCTATAAATACGCCTTTCATTAACCTATTTCATCATGAAAAATCACTAGGAATATTAACTAGTTATCAAGAGTCAATATAGAAAACCCTATTGCAAGATTCACTCTATTGGTCCTAAACCATTACTAAAATTATATTTTTCTAAAACACAAATTTTGTCATGTTGTTTAGAGCTTTCCTCATTTTTTTTCATTCTTCTCATTCTTTTAATAATTTTATTCTTTAACTAAGGACCTCTTAGGATTAATTAACATGTGAGGTGCTTTTATGTAATCCCTATATCAATTATAGGAGTAGCCTAACATTTTAAATCATTTTATTCATGTTTTAGTCTTTCATTAGAAAATTGTAATCACACTTAGATTCTATAATTGATGACTAAGTCCACACTAAACTACTTTAATGAGGGCTAAGGTCTATGTGGACCTATTATTTTAATTTGTGTATAAAATAAGGTATGTATGGACCAATGTTCAATAAAAGTTTTATATTCATGTTTTATGTTTTCTTTTAACACTAATCTAATGTCTAATAATGTATGTTTCACTCAATTAACCACTATATCATGTCTTTGATGTGTCTTTATATCAAGCAGGCCCTTTCAATTTGTTTTACTCATTTTATTCTTCATTTTACATATAAATTACATTCTGGAATTAACATTATGTCTGCACGGACTCTTTTTCATGAGGAGTGTAGTCCATATAGACACATGCTTTAAAGGTATGTGGTTTATATATGGTCTATGTAGTTTTAATTATGTTAAAATTATTTATTTTTTCTTTCCATGATTAATGGTTACAATCATTATCTCATTTATAACAACTATTTGTGTATATTCCATAATCATTCATATCTATATTTATATCCTTTACATGTATTATTATCATCTCATTTAGTGCTATTATTAGGTTTTAAATGACCTTTATTTGTATTACTAATAACTTTATTTAAGTTGTGTGAGTCTATACTAGAGATGAGGTCCACATAGACCTATTCAAGTAGCATAAAAAGTTTGCACGAACCAACTTGGGAGACTCATATAGTCTGTACGGACTTGACAACATAGAAGTGGGACTAATTATTTATTTTGGTTTTATACCTTTTATACCTTTTATTTATTTTAGGCTGTGATATATAGTTTAATAAATAGTTTTACACATTAAACTTGACCTCACATCTAAGATTTCTACATAATTAATTGTTGTTTTCTTAATTAAATAATTTTGAATTTTCTTTAATAAAAGTCACACTAAAAATATATTTTAATAAAGTCCAATCTCCTACAGATGGAAATTGTGCAATTACTACAAATTCCTATAGAATTATTGGTTATTGTCAGGTCAAATAATAATTAATGAATGGCTCGATTTGTGGATGTACAATTCATGTTTATTCTTTATTGTTAGAATATTGTAAATTTTAAATATTATATCTTATTTTCCTTATATGCAAAAATGATGTATATCCTTTTTAGTTATTTTTCTTACTTGCATGATACGAGATTAGTAAATGTTAGAATATAAAGAGAGGTATATTATTAGGGCATAAATAAGATTTGATTTTGAACCTTGCTAGGTAAAAGATTAATGGTCCTAGTATAAAGTTAAGTGGTGACTCCAAACATTAACCACCTCGTCCTTGCTATATCTAAAATCTACACTTATAGCTTGTGAGAACTACTATTTAACTAGGTTAAAGAGTATAAAATGTGCTAGTCTATTTGCTTTAATATTTTCCTATCTTGTTAATACTATGGCTAGGGATAATTTTGATATTTCACATTTGTATGCAATAAGAACCTCACATTATGAACTCTTCATGATTTCTTTTGCACTATGAAATAATACTAGAGACTTTATTACAAAATTAAAATAAAGCAAATGAATTAACATAAGCATTTATTTAATAAAGAATGCTTTTAGATGATAAATGAATGCTTAGTGTACACAAAATATCCCTATTACAAATGTGCTCTAGAGTATACAACTAATGATCTTCCACTTGCACTAAAGCCAATCACTAATGTATCTAGCACCTATATTATTTACATAAAGATTAAAATTATTTTGTGATAGTGCCTTAGTGAGAGGATCAATGATGTTTTAACTGGTACAGACTCTTTCAACCTTCAAATATTATCTATCAACTATCTCTCATATAAAATGGTAATGCTTAAGGACATGCCTAAATCATTGATGAGATCGTGGTTCCTTTGCTTGTCTTATGGCACTTTTGTTATCACAATATAAAAGTACTTAGTCAATAATAAAAGAGACCACTCTAAGTTTAATGATAAACTTTTTGATCCATATCATTAGCTGTATTAGAAGCTGTAATGTACTCTACTTTAGTAGTTGAGTCTATAGTTATCACTTATTTGGAACTCTTCCAACTAACTACACCTTTTGCAAAAAAAATGCATAACCTAAATGGGATTTGCAATCATCTTTATTAGATTGAAAGCTAGCATCAGCATACCTACTTACTTGCAAATCTCATTCTCTATATATGAAAAATACATCCTTAGTTCTTTTTAAGTACTTAAGGATGTTCTTGACAGCCATCTAATGTTCCTCTATATAATTTGAATGGAATCTTCTCGTTACACTTAGAGCAAATGCTACATCAGGTCGAGTACTTAATGTTACAAACATGATGGATCCTATATTTAATGAATATGGGACCCTACTCTGCATTTTCTCTCCTTATATATCTTTGGACATATAGACTTAGAAAGAATTTTCCCATGAGCCACATAAATGGATCCTTTCTTTGAGAGATCCATGTTAAACCTATTTACTATTTTGTCTATATATGAAGACTATAAAAGAGCTATCAACTTCTTGAATCTATCTTTATATAACCTTATCTTGAGTATGTAGGTTGCTTTACTAAGGTTTTTTATGGGGAATTTCTTTAGTGGCCAAATTTGATTGATTGATAAGTTAAGACCTTATCTACTTTGATTAATATGTCATCAACATATGGTACTAGGAAAATGACAACACTTCTACAAACCTTCTTTCAAACACCCAATTGATCTAGATTTTGTGAGAAACCAAACTCATTAATTATCTCATCAAATCAGATGTTCTAGTTCTAAAATACTTATTTCAATCTATAAATGGATCATTAAAGCTTACAGACTTTACTATTATTTATGGATATGAATCCCTTAGGTTGTGTCATATACAACTCTTTTGATGGATTTCCATTATGGAAGGTTGTCTTCACATCTATTTGCCAAATCTTATAGTCATAATGAGTAGCAATAAAGAGTAAATCCTAATGGATTTAAGCATGGCTACTAGTGAAAAGGTTTGATTAAAGTCAATTCCTTGCCTTTGATGATAACCTTTTGCAACCAACCTTGCTTTATAGTTAACCATGTTACCTTCCATGTTGGTCTTCTTTTTAATGATCCATTTGTATCTAATGGATTTTTTCCCTTGAAACACATCAATCAAAGTCAACATTTGGTTGTCATATATGGAATCCATTTTGGGTTGCATCGTCTTTAGCCATAATTCCGATTCTAAACTTTATAGACTTTATCATAGCTTATAGGCTCATCCTCTTTTAGTATAGTTACATTATGGTTCTTATCTTTGAGAAATCCATATCTCTTAGGAGCAGTTCAAACTATAGTAGAACATCTAAGAACTTGTGTTGCAAAAGGTTTTTCAATTACATCATCACCATATGTAATAGGCTCACGATCAATTAGTTGATTTGCCTTTATTTATAGATCTCAAACTTTATCAAGTTTGATTCTACTCCCATTGTCTTCTTTAATAGAAAATCTTTCTTTAGGAAGATAACATGCTTAGAAATAAACACTTCTCTTTCCAAAGTGTTGTAGAAATAACATCCAAAAGACTCCTTTAGATATCCCATAAATAGGCATTAGTCGAATTTAGCATCAAGCTTGTCTAACACAATTCTTTTCACAGAAGGCAACCCCATACTTTTAAGTGTGAAAGAATTGGTTTCTTGTTATACCACATCTTATATGGTGTAACATCAACTAACTTTGATGGAACTCTTTTTATAATATAAATAATGGTGTTTAGCGCATAACCCTAAAATGACTTGGATTGTAATGCCTATTACCCATTTTGATTATTAAACCTAGATAAGATGTGACACACACATGTATCTTACTATCCAGTTAACTATCCTTATTGTATGTTATCCTATAGGATTTAAAAGCTTTATTAAAGTTTAATTATCAAAAACTAATCCCTTAGTTTACTTATGCAAAGTACAAACACATATATATTTATTTGGGGCTATCGTGTCAAAATCCAGCAACATAATAGTTGTTCATTGACACTGGCCTAAATAGTAACCTATATAAAAGAACACTTCTATATAAATAGTCTCAACACAATACCCATTGTGATCCTCTTTATCACTCCACAATAGCCAACATCAATAACTATCACACATTTTTGGCTATCATGCCATATAGGTTTATCTTTGTTGGTACACATTCATATTACAATAGCTATACATCATATTACAAATATTACATAACATTAACCTTTTATGAAACCCCTTACTAGATTCCTAAAGAAGCCTAATAAATAGTGCATTTCCTATCAGGTCACCTATCCTAACTTCTCTAATGGTCATTCGTTTAACTTTTACCTACATTGTAATAATAAGTTCTATCTAGCTCCAAACTCAGTCATGTTCATTTTTATAGTCTAATTGGGTTCATAATATCATGTTCATACTACTTTAGAGTGATTTCAACATGTTTAGGTATTTCTTAAAAATTCAGTAGCACAACAGCTATCTGAGTCACTATCCTAAAATTTTTCAACTTGTAAAACACTTCTATCACAAATTATCACATCTCTTGGACCTTTCTGGTCCCCTAGATATCAACCTATCATCATCATTTATCGTATAGCAACCATAGGCCTCAGGCCATAATCAAAGAATCACATAGAGCCTCAGGCTCACAAACCATACACATAAGGCATACATACACATAAGGATTAACAACATATTATTACAACACAGTCTATCTATACACACACACACACACACACACATATATAATTACAATCTTGTGTCACTTTATATACATTATATCCATTTTCCCCCACTGAAGTACATAGAGTGCAAAAACTATACAAATATACATTATCAACCTTCTTTAAAAATTGACCTCTGAACTCCCTACATGCTTTACGAGGTGACAACTTTATTCTTGGTACCTGCACATTGAAATAGGTATGTTGAGTACAAAATATTCAGTGGTGAATTCAAACATTAAAAATATGTCCAATAGTTTATTCATGCATTATATTCCTATTTTCATCTAATTCCATTATTTAGGTTCAACTTAGAGCCTTAACATGAAAAATTGCCATTTTACCCCTAGGATGTTTCTATTTGTAAATTATCTAGTTAATCATTACAACATATATAAATTATGTTTTAAGATCATTCGTAATCATTTTATGCACAAACTATACCAATTTAAGCCTTTACACATTATCAATGGAAAATTACTAAAATGCCCATATGTTAGATTTCATAGTTCTATGTAATTTTAGTTAATTACTTTAGTTGTCCCATCTCAAGAGACAACCCTAACAGACACTGGATCTAGAGGGAAAATAAACTAGTGCAGTGGTCCTCATTCTGAACCAGCGCCACCGCACTAGCTTGATCACATTCTAACCCAAGGTGCAAATACCATAGAGTTGTCTACCTCGTAGATAGGTTTGCCCAATAAACTAGAGCAGTGGCTCTTAGGGACTTATGCCACTGCACTGGGATCATGTAAATGACTAGTGATAACAAGGTTATGTTTGCTTAGTAGACTGGTCTATCTAACAGACTAATGCAGTAGCCTTTAAGGACCTATGTTGTTGCACTGGCAATATCACTTCTAGCATTAAGTGGCAAGGATAGGAAGTTTTTTGTCTAACAATCTAGTACAATAGCCCCAATAGGGATCTACACCGCTGTACTGACCCTGTCTAAAAAGTAGACAGTGTAGTAGCAGCTAAAGATCCTTAAGTTGACTGGTTAACCCATCTAATGGATGTCTATCTAGTGGCCCATTTAACCTCAATTTATGTCTATTTCTTTACTGATTAACTTCTTATAATATCATAAACTCAAAAATAGACAGTTCAAATTTTTATAGCACAGTTGAAATTTAGCCTGGTCTGGTATAGCCATAAACTGGCTGTATCGGGTGAATTATCAAAAAATATATTTAAGGGTACAAGTGCCAATAATTATGTTATATTATGCTAAATTTAATTCCATAAGTATATCACAAATTTTAGGCCATTTACTATCAAAGGGGTTTATTAGTTTAGGTAATGGTTATTTAGGACAGTTACAGGTCATTGCGATTAAGTTTTATTAAGCTTTTTAGGTCAATTTCACCTTATTTTTCAACGCAATTTTCACTAGTTATGTCATTAATTCATAGGCCTAAAGCCAATCACAACTTAGGCCATAAATAAGGCTAAAATATAGATACAAAAGCCATTACAAATTATGACACCATACCGGCCACTTTAGGCACATAACTCTAACTCATTATTCATGTACAAATCATAGCCCTTAAAGGTTAATACAAGCCACTTGTTATATAAAATTTCTTAGCCAAACTTAAGCTCATCATTCATATCATTCCTTGCCTATTTTACATGCCATTTTAAGTTATAATTTGCTTAAGTGCATGCCATTATGAATCAAGCCACTATAGGTCACATAAGTGCATTATTTTAGGCACATTCATTTCACACACATTCCATTACTGTCATGCCAATTTACACTAACATAGCTCTTGGATTTACCCTCTTTCTAGCCTTCTTTATGTACTTCCATGATATTCATTACATAATAATTCATTTAAC
>CANXYI011924925.1:0-11576 GCA_948208565.1 Hura crepitans | reverse complement strand
ATGGCTTATCATATAATGTATTAGTGCATGACATATCTATGCTAGGCAAAATGATATAAGATGAGGCCTATATTAATGGTGCATGTATGATGCATGCTAATATAGGATATATCTATGTTAAAACAACTCTAAAGTTGATGCTTGAGAAGAAGATTACTAACTTCTACTATATTTTATGAAGATGTATATAGTGTGATAGTGATACATGACGTTCCTATAATGGGTGCATATTATATCTTTACTAAATAAGATGATAGAAGATGTGAATTACAAATGTATGCCTATTGATGTGTGCTAATACATGGTATATCTTCACCTAGAATAGATGATATAGGATGCTAAGTGTGTGTATAAGGGTACACATCAATGTGGATTGCAGGTGTAAAATAAAAGGTTAGTAATAGCACCTAATGACTTTGATTAATGGTAATACATGTACCTTGGTATGTGCTTAATTGATAATGATGACTCTAATGTATGCTTATGACATGTGCATGATATGCCTAGACCTAGGTAGTGTGCATAATATGCCTAATATGTATAATAAACTTTTATAATATATCCTAGACGTAGTACTAGGTTAATGCATACATGTATATTACACCTAAACTAGGTAAGATGGCGCATGATGTAAAGTATGATAGGTTATAATAGTCTTAATGAATGGATGTCATGCATGAGAATGACGAAGTATGGTATGCCAAGTGTATACTTGTGGAAAATGGATGAATTTATCAAAATCTATATGATGAATGATGCTTTAATCTAGGGAGGGTGATATTATATGCATAAGGGTGCATAATTCTAATAATGACGCATGACATTACTATACATGGGCTAATACAGTGCATGTACTTATATACAAGATAATGCCTAAGAGATATATATCCTGATAAGGTATGGTTAGATGATAGAGATGATATAGAATGCATGTTTTTGCATGTATAACTTATAAAAATAATATGGGCTAATATAATGTATGTATGATGCACCATATATGCTTAATTAATGCATGAACCTGTGAGAACCTATACAACATATGACACATATTAATGTATATATGTATGGGATATTTATGAGAGTTAATACATAGTCCAAAGTACAAAGATAAATGAGCTATGTGTTATGTCAGGCCTTTATAAGATGTGTACATGAATAAGTGTATAGTGCATAGTTCAAAGTACAAAGATATATAGGGTACATGCTATGTACAAACCTTTACAAGATGTATGTATGAATGTATGTATGTATGTATGTATGTATGTATGTATGACATAGCTATATATGGATAAGGCAAATGCCTCCCATGTTATATATGTGCACATGAAAAAACAAAAGAGATACATGTTAGAGTATATAAAGACAAATACAAGAAATAAGCCTTCCAACCTTATTACTCTCACATAGGTGGTTAAGCCATTCTTTCCTTAGTTTGTTTATCTAAGTATCAATGAGGGATACATAGGTTTGAATATAGGCCTAATTAGGCCTAATAACTTCTCGTATTTAAAGCCAATGTAAGAATAATGGCCTATAACATTTAGGTCTTATTTAAGGTGAAATTAAGCTAGGCCTGTTCTAGATTAGCCCCACTTTAAATAAGGTTAAATGTAATAGGCCCATATAGTAATCAGAACGTAGTTGCAAACACTTAGGATTGTACAACTTAGGGGTAGTTGCTAAACATAACTACATAGGCTTCATTGTTTAGTTTGAGAAGGCTTAAGGCTCCTACAAGCAACGGTCCCTTCTAACGGGTATTCTTAATCAAAGGCAATAGCAATTGATTAGATCATTGTTTGATATACCAGAAGGTACGAGGTTTATGAGTGAGAATATGCTAGAAATTCCCCATTCTTAAGTGAAAAAAGGGTACATGGTTTGCAACACCACCTAGGATAAAAGGGACACAATTTACATAAAATGAAATGCATGGGACTAATAAAAATTAGAATATTAAAAGGCTTAATATTTAGGTACTTTCAAATTTAATTATCAGTCCCTAGTGTAGTCACCACTATAGATATAATAGGTATGAGGAGGTTATGTTTCGAGTTGCCACTTGGCTCTACACTAGGACCTATTAAATTTTTTACCTAGAAAGGGTTCAAAATCAAATCTTATTTATGGCTCAATAATATACCTTTCTTTATATAATAATATTTATAAGTCCTATATCATGCAAGTAAGTAAAACAATTTAAACAATTATTCTCCTCTTCGTACATAAAAGAAAGTAAATTACAATAATTGAAATATTCAACAAAACATAAATACATAAGATATAATACATCACAAAATGGGTTATTCATTAATAATGTGTGACTTTATAATTACCTATAATTTTGTAGGAATTGGCAACAATTGCCTAACTCTCATCTCTAAGAGATTGGCCTTTGTTAAAACACATTTTATTATGTGTCTTCTATTAAAGAAAATTAAAACCATTTTATTAAGAAAAACACTAATTAATTATGTAGAAAAATCATCGTTATGAGGTTAGTTTTACATGTAAAATATGTTAATTAAACTACCTATTAAGGATTAAAAGATACAAAACCAAAATAAAAATATATAATAAAATTAGTTGGTCTCACCTCTACATTATCAAGTCTATACGAACTATATAAGCCTCCCAAGTTGATCTGTGTAGACTACATATGCACTCAAAATAAGTCCATGTGGACCTCAAGTCAAATATGAATGACAAAACTTGGACAGCTTAAATAAGCAATTAATAATACAAATAGAGGTCCATTAGGACATAATAATAAGGTAAAATAGGGTGATAACAATGCATATTATGGATGCATAAATGAACATGAAGAATGATGGAATATGCATAAATAATTGTTATTGTTAACAAGACAATGATTAGAACAAGTGATGATGAAAATAAAACATGAACAATTTCATCACGTCTAAGTCCGTACAAACTACCTATGGAACACATATTTAAACTAGACATGTATGTGAACTTTACTTGTAACGTCCATGTTTTGAGGCTCCATAAATAGTGCCACTAGGCCTGAGGTACTAGGTCACTTGCATGTAAATTAAGGCAGTGACACTAGTCATGAAACTTCGAGGGGCTTTAATTTGATGAAAAAGGCATAATTTGATGAAAAAGTCAAAATTTAAAAATTTAGCAGAACCAATAATTTATTTTAGACTATACCCCTCTTAGCAATAAAAATTTTATGAGCCTAGAATGAACCGGGATATGCCCGAACAAACCCAAAAAGTAGTAGACCCTAAAGCTTAAAAATTCCACTGAGTCTGTTAGTGAAAGAATTTTTGGATTCTAAGGTCGTTTGCAAATTCTCATAATTTTTTAAGTTGGCATGCAAATCGAGAAAATATAAAAATTGCACTATCAATGGAATTTGGCAGCAAAAATTTATGAGCATGTAGAGAGGATTAAAATATGAATTTTAAAACAAACGATGTAATTTTTGAGGTCCATGTGAATTTTGGTGAATTTTTTAAGCTTACCAAAAAATCAAGATATTTTGGGATGGGTCAAGTGGTTGTGGGACACACCCACACACTTGCGAGCTAGCCTAGGGCCCTTGACAAGTGGCCATGAGCTTCAACAAGTGGATTTTTTCACTTAAACAAAAAAAGATTTTCCCTCTTTTCTGCCTAGGGAGAATGATGCCACAGCAAAGGAGAATAGCCATTTCCATCTTCTTCTTCAGTCCTTTCCCAAATTTTTGGGTTCCTAAATTCATTTTGGGATGTTAGGAAAAACTCAGAAAAAGAATCATGGCCAAAGGAGTTTCCAACAATGAATTAAAAAACCTCAAAGCTTTCATGGTTAGAAACAGTCTAGCAAGCTTTTTTGGTGAGCTTTCATACCTTCTCCTTGGTTTTTCTTAGTTATTTATGGTTGTAAATGGTTCCTTGTGATGCCTAACTTCAGTGGGGATATGTATAGCCTTTGTTTGAGGTGAATTGGATCAAAGAAAAGCTTGAAAAAGGTAGAGAAAGCTTCCGTAAAAGGGCTAAAATAAAGGTTTTGGCAAGTTGGAAGTGGTGTCTTTAAGAGGTAAGTGAATTCCAGCAATTTTGTCATGCCTTTTGATCTCTAAGGGGGGCTAGAAATGGATTTTAAAAGTGTGCAATTTAGTGGCATGTATGGGTACTTCAAGGTTCTAGTGAAATCCTTTAGGTGTAAAAAGGAATAAGACATGGAAATAGGTAGGATGTGATAAGAATTAGTTTGGCATGTGTGATTATATTTGTTCATCAAGAGCTTTGCCTTGGGTAAAGGCTTGCTTAGTTGCTAAATTTTATGAATGACAAGTGAAAATTAATGTTTGTGGCATGTGATAGTATAGGTGTATGTGTAATTGTTGTTTAACATGTGCAATAATAGAAATATTTGGAAATTAATGAGAAAGTGCAAGTATGGCATGAGGCATGTGTGTGTCTGGCTGAGAGCTATCTCATACTTATGTATGGGTATAGTTTGTTTAGTGTCATCGTAAGTAGTGTTTGAGGTTGATAACATATGTGTATTAGGCCTATAATGCATGAACTATTGATTTAACATGTAATGAGTTTGAATAATGCATGGAGGCATGGAAGGTTAGTGGTGGCCAAGGCATATAATAGGCTTTTGCTACCTTAATTGGCATGAAAATCTAAAGGTATATGTGTAAGTGTATTTAGGCTATGAATAAATGGATATATTTTCTAATAATTTACTCAGTATAGCCTATTTATGGCCATACCAGATCGGGCTAAATTCCAATTGTGCTCAAAAAATTATAACTGTCTATTTTTGAGTTTATAATATTATAAAAAGTTAATTAGTAAAGAAATGGACATAGATTGGGGCTAAATGGCCTATTAGATAGACACCTACTAGATGGGTTGACCGGTCAACTTAGGGATCCTTAGCAGCTGCTACACTATTTACTCTTCAGACACGGCTAGTATAGCGGCGTAGGTCCCCATTAAGGCCACTATACTAGTCATTTGGATAGGCAACTTTCTATCCTTACCACCTGATGCCATAATTGATATTGTTAGTGTAACGGCATAGGTTTTGAAGGCCTACTACACTAATCTATTAGATATACTAGTATGTTGGGCAAATGCAACAACTTTATCACTGATCTTTTACATGATGTCGGTGTAATGGCATAGGTTCTTGAGGGCCACTATACTAGTCTGTTGGATAAACTAGTCTGCTGGGTAGACAACTCTTTGTTATTTACACCTTGGGTGCCAGAATTTAATTGAGCCGATCAGTAGTGCAGGTCCAAAATATAGGCCACTGCACTAGTATATTTTCCCTCCAAATCCAGTGTCTGTTAGGGTTGTCTCCTGAGATGGGTCAACTGAAGTAATTATATCAAATTAATAAAATTTGGATTTGACTATGAAAGGGTATTTTAGTAATTTTCCACTGATAATGTTTAAAGGCTTAAAAAGGTGCAGTTGTACATATAATGATTAATAATGACCCAAAACATAATTTCTATGAGTTATAGTGATTAACTGAATAATTTTCAGATAAAAATGACTGAGGGTTAAAATGGTAATTTTGTATTTTAGTATTCCAGGTTGAACTTGGATATTAAAACTAGATGAAAATAGGAATAAGATACATGGATAAACTATTGGACATATTTTAAACATTTGAATTCACCACTAAGTATTTTATACTTAGCATACTTATTTCAATGCATAGGTACTAGAATAAGGATGTTACCTCGTAAAACGTGTAGAGAGTTTAGAGGTCAATTTTAAGAAGGTTGATAATGTACATTTGCATAGCTTTTGCACTCTATGTACTTAAGTGGGGAAAATGGGTGTGATGTATAAAGGGATATAGGATTGTCTTTGCATTTTTATAACCAAACTATGTTGTAATTAATCACTAAATAACCTTTTTTGTGTATGTATACCTTGTATGTGTGATTTGTGAGCTTATGGCTTTATGTGTATGCTTGATTGTGGCTAGAGGCCTATGATTGCTATTTGATAGATGATGATGATAGGTTGATATCTAAGGGACCAGAAGGTCCAAGAGATGTGATAACTTGTTATAGATGTGTTTTACAGGTTGAAAAAAAGTGGGATAGTGACCCAAGTAGCCATTATGCTACCAAATTTTTTTAGGAAATATTTATTTAGGTTAAAATCATTATGTGATAGTATGAACATGATAAATTAAGCGTAAATGGACTATAGTAATAGATGTGATTGAGTTTGGAATCAGATAGAATTGATTGGTGCAATATAAGTAAAAGTTAAATAAATGACCGTGGGAGAAGTCAGGAAAGGTGACATGGCAAGAAGTGCATTGCTTATTAGGTTTCTTTGGAAATCTAGTAGGGGGTGTTACATTTTGTGGTATCAGAGCATAGGTTAATGTTCCTAGGCTAAGTATATGGGTGCAAATGTCTAAGTTTCAAATTCCTCTGAACTGTTACACTACCCAAAACTAATAAGAAAGTCCTTTGTAATGAGGGTATAACTGATCAAGTTACCCAAAGGAAAGGCCATAGAACTAACTAATTTTGCAACCATAGCTATATAAGGGGGCAGGCAATAGATTAGTACCTGAACCCAGTAATGCTACACAACACCATAGCCACAAGTGCCTAGCTAATAGCAAGTAGAAGTAACCCTTGTCCTAGTACACTAGGAAGTTAGTATGTGAAAAAGATCTTACTAGACTCCTAATGTATGCTGAGGAGTTCATTTCTAATGATATAGAGAATGTAAGAGTCCTAGCAAGACTGAATGTAGAGTCAATGATGTAGATAGCAAAATTTTAGAGAGAGAGAGATTTTGTCATACTAGTGTCAGCTGCATATGATATAGAAGGAATATTGCAAGAAAAGAGGGATTTCTTCTAGAGAAAGAGGCAGTTCATTATGGGATAGTCTAGTGCAGTGTCAGAAGAGGATAAAAAGAGGAGAGAAGATCAGCCACAAGCATAGTCTTAGCTTAAGTCCCAATATCAGACAGTGTATCAGGGGGGCAGAGATAGGCCTAGACCTAGAGCTCGGGATAGGCTTGTATAAGTAGACCTTGATTGTCTCCTCGGGTTGATAGTACTCCTAGCATAGGGGGTAATAGGAATAGATCTCCCACTTGTCAGAAGAGGCATTATAGGTACTACAGAGTAGGTAGAAAGGGTGAATGTTCCTATTATGGTGCCAGAGACCACTATAGAAGAGAGTACCTTCAAAGGCAGGTAGTGGGTGCTCGAACTCAGGCATCTAATGTTGCCCCCTAGAACAGGGGTCAAAGGCAAACCAAAGGATAGTAGCCTAGTGCTAGCCGAGGCACTAGAACTGAAGCTCATGCTTCAGCCAGGTCGTATATTGTGAGAGCTAGAGAAAAGACTACAACACCAGATGTGATAACCATTACTTTTTATTTATTTGATGTTCTAATTTTTCCTTTGATAGACCTTAGTTCTACACATTCTTATGTATTCACTACACCAACACAAAATAGGTAATAAAGCCTGAACATGTTGATGTAGACATTAGAGTTAGCAATCCTATAGGGTAGTGTCTAATTATGAAAAAGGTGTATAGGCAATGACTACTAGTGATTTAGAGGCATAGATTTTTTGCTAATTTGACTAATTTGCCTTTCGATGAGTTTGATATGATCCTAAGAATGGATTAGCTTACTAAGCATCATGCCATGATTGATTGTAGACATAAAAAGTTAACCCTCCAGACTATAAAGGGATAGATAGTGATAGTAGATGGTGAGAAAAGTCTTATGAACAATCTTATCTCTACTGTTAAAGCACAAAAACTCCTTTAAAATGGGTGTGAAGCATATTTGGCTTATGTTATTAACCTGAATGTTTCTAACTTTGAGTTAGCACATATTCCAATTATTTTTGAATTTTTTGATGTATTCCCTGATGAGATACTAGGCTTACCACCTCAGAGAGAACTAGTTTTTGAAAATGAGGTATATCCTGCTACTGCTCAAGTATCTATTGCCCCTTATAGAATGTCACCTACTGAACTAAAGAACTAAAGGTACAACTATAAGAGCTATTAGATAAGGGTTTTATCAGACCTTGTGTATCTCTTTAGAGAGCACCTGTGTTATTTGTAATTAAGGAAAATAGGTCGCTCAGGTTATGTATAAATTATAGGCAGTTGAATAGAATGATTATGAAGAATAAGTATCCATTACCTATGATAGATAACCTCTTTAATCAGTTGAGAGGGGCAAGTGTATTTTTTTAAGCTTGATCTTAGATTTAGATGCCATCAGCTGAGGATTAAAGAGACTGATATTCCTAAAACTACCTTCAAAACTCGATACGAGCATTATAAGTTCTTAGTGATGCCATTTGGGCTCACCAATGCACCAATAGCCTTTATGAATCTCATGAATAGAGTTTTTCAGCCTTATCTAGATCAGTTCATGGTGGTGTTCATAAATGATATCCTAATGTACTCGAAAGGCTAGGTAAAACATAAACAACATCTCAAGGTTATGTTATAGACCCTAAGAGAGAGAGAGAAACAATTGTATGCCAAACTCAGTAAGTGTGAGTTTTGGTTGAGTGAAGTCACTTTTCTGGGCCACATAGTTTCAATAAAAGGAATCAGAGTTAATCCTAGTAAAGTACATAAAATGCTAGAATGAGAACCACGTAGAAAGGTAACTGAGGTGAGAAGTTTTTTGGGTTTAGTTAGGTATGATAGGAGATTTATAGAAGGATTCTCCATCATTGCCAATATTTTGACTAGACTGATTAGAAAGAATGTGAGATTTGAGCAACTGAATAAGATGTCGACAAAAGGACTTATCCTGATTCAACTTGAATAGGGTAAGGACTTTACATGTATAATGATGCTTCACTGAATAGCTTGGGATGTGTGTTAATGCAGGATGGAAAGGTAATAGCTTATGCTTCAAGATAATTGAAGCCACATGAGAGGAATTGTCTTATTCATGACTTAGAGCTAGCTACTATTGTGTTGCTTTGAAAATATAGAGACACTATCAGTATAGAGAGAAATGCTACATATATATGAATCATAAAAGTCTAAAATACCTCCTTACATAAAAGAAGCTAAGCCTAAGATAGAAAAGATGGTTAGAGCTGATCAAGGATTATACTGCCTGATTAATTACCACCTAGGGAAAGCAAATGTGGTAGCAGATGTATTGAGTAGGAAATTTATGATGGCTCTAAAAGCTATGAATGTTCATTGTAGTACACTTTAGAAGATGTTGTGTTGGCTGAGTTGCAAGTGAAGCCAGATTTTAAATAGTAGAGTAAGGAAAGTTAGATGAAAGATGAATAGATGGTTCAGATGGCAAGCAAGGCTAAAGAGGGGAAAGCCATAAGGTTTGAATCACAGAAGATGGGTATCTATTTTATCAGAACAAGTTGTGCGTACCTAGTATAGATGACCTGAGGTTATAGATATTAAAGGAGGCCCATGAGGCCCCTTATTCCATGCATCCTAGGAACACAAAAATGTATTTGGATATGAAATCTCTTTATTGGTGGCTTGGTATAAAAAGAGATGTGGCAAAGTATGTTGCAAAGTGTTTGACAAGCTAGCAAGTGAAGGCTAAGCATCATGTTCCTTTTGGATTGATACATTTTACAACAATATTAAAGTGGAAGTGGGAAAAGGTAATAATGGATTTTGTGATGGGTTTACTCTTAACCAGAGGTAAATGTGATGCTATATGGGTGATTATTGTTTGATTGACAAAGATAACTCATTTTATCCTAGTTAGAATGGATTATTCTTTAGAGAGGCTAGCTAGACTATATGTGGATGAGATAGTTAGATTGCATGCTGTGCCAGTGACTATCAATTTTGATAGGGATCTTTATTTTACTTCCAAATTTTGGAAGAAGCTACAGATTGCCTTAGGCACCAGACTATCCTATAGCATAGATTTTCATCCTTAAATTCACAGATAGTCAGATAGAGTGATACAGATACTTGAAGATATGTTGTGAGGATGTGTTATTAAGCTTAAAGGTAACTAGGATCAGTATTTGTCCCTGGCAAAATTTTCCCATAATAACAGTTACTAAGCTAGATTAGGGATGGCCCCATATGAGGCATTATATAGTAGATAATGTAGGACTCCCTTGTGTTGGAGTGAAGATGGAGAGAGAAAAATCTCTAATGTAGATTTAATCAGAGATGCTAAAGAGAAAGTGAAGTTAGTTAGAGAAAGGCTAAAGGCAGTTGTGGATAGACAAAAATCATATGCTGACTTGAAGTGAAGCGATATTGAGTATACAATTAGGGAAAAAGTGTTCCTGAAGGTTTCTCCATGGAGAAAGGTGTTAAGGTTCGGGGAAAAAGGGAAATTAAGTCCCAAGTTTATAAGACCCTATGAGATTACTGAAAGCGTTAGACCTTTAGCATACAGCCTGGCACTGCCACCTGAGTTATAGATGATACACAATGTTTTCATGTTTTTATGCTCAAGAGGTACAGATCGGATCCATCACATGTCATTCTGATGGTAGATATTAAGGTATAGCCAGATCTGAGTTATGAGGGGGAACTAATTTAGATTTTGGCTTGAGAAATTAAATAGTTGAAGAATAAGTCCATACCACTCGTTAAGGTGCTATAGAGATACCATAATACAAAAGAAGCTACCTAGGATCCAGAAGAGTAGATAAGAGCTCAGTATCCTCACTTATCTGCTCTAGGTAATTTTGAGGATGAAATTTTCTTAAAAGGGGAAGAAATGTAATGCCCATATTCTGAGTCTTTATGAATAGTGCCACTAGGTCTAAGAAGTGTGCCTAAGGTATCGAGTCACTTGCATGTAAATTGAGTCAATGACATTGGTCATGAAACTTCGAGGGGCTTTAATTTGATGAAAAAGGCAAAATTTAAATATTTTAACACAACCAATAATTCATTTCGGACTGGAAGCTACCCTTTTGAGTAATAAAAATTTTATGGGCTAGGAATGCCCCGAGATGTACCCAGACGGATACAAAAATAGTAGATCTTGAAGCTCAAAAATTCCACTGAGTCCAATGGTGAAAGAATTTTTGGATTTTGAGGTCGTTTACAAATTCTCATAATTTTTTAGGTGGGCAAGCAAAGTAAGGTAGTTTGATAACTACCCTATCGATGGAATTTGGCTGTAAAAAATTTTGAGCATGTAGAAGGGACTAAAATATGAATTTTAAAATAAATAGTGTAATTTTTCAAGGTTCGTGTGAATTTTAGTGAATTTTTGAAGTTTGCCAAAAAATCGAGACATTTCGGGATGGCTTAGGTGGCTGTGGGACCTACCCACGCACTTGTGAACTAGCCTAGGCCCTTAACAAGTTGCCATAAGCTTTAACAAGTGGATTTTTCCACTTAAACAAAAAGAGATTTTCCCTCTATTCTGTCCAGAAAGAATGACACCACAGTAGAGGAGAACGACCATTTCTATCTTCTCCTTCAGTCCTTTCTTAAAATTTTTTGGGTTTCTAAATTCATTTTGGGATGTTAAGAAAATCTCAGAAGAAAAATTATGGCCAAAGGAGTTTCTAGCAATTAATTAAAAATACTCAAAGCTTCTATGGTT
>CANXYI011924744.1:0-12731 GCA_948208565.1 Hura crepitans | reverse complement strand
TTACTTGTAATCAATCTTTAGAGATTATAGGTCCATAAAAATAATGAGAATATATATAGTAGGAGGCCTTAGATATTACTTTGTGAATGAGCTCTCAAGTAATTGAACAAAGTGTAAGAGTTTAAAAGAAATTATTTTGAGTTATTTTATGTTGTACAATTGACTACCATTATATCATAACCATTTTGTTATTTTCATCCTAATTGTATAGACCTATCTATAGTCATGTTAACATTAATACAAACTTACTTTCTTGTTATGTGCATGATATGTCATGCACATGGATTTATGTTCGATAACAGTGTCTTATTTATCTTATGTATTATGGTTTAATATATTTTGTTTACCATATTAACATAATTCTACGATGTTAGCATGTTGTATAATTATCCCATTCTCTAAAATGCATATTGTTGACATGCAGAAATTGTTATACATTCTATATAGACTCTATTTCATGAGGAGCATAGTCTATATGGACAATTTTGTCTCATTCTTATTTATTTTGTCTTTAAGTCTATATGGACTCCATCTCATGAGGAACATAGTTTGCACAAATATATTTGTTTTTAGCATATTTATTCTATTATGTAGTCTATATGGACTCCCTCTTACAAGGAACATAGTCCATGTAGATATTTACTTTGATTTCAAATTTTCACATGTATTTGTATTTCTTATCCTCTTTATTAGTCCATATCAATCCTTTATTTAGTGTCATTAACCTTTTCCTTTGACTTATATGCAAGTGACCTTTCTCACTAAAGTAGAGCACGAATAGACATAATAACCCTTACAAGCAGTAGTATACACGAACACTAACTAGAGCTATATAGGGTCCGCATGGACTTATTGAAGTACAGATGGGACCAATTAATTGCTTTACTTTTTTTCCTTTGGTTTTGTACTTATTGTATCTTTTTGTTTATTTTAGGTTGTAATAAGTAGTTAAATAATTTATTTTACATGCTAATTGTCTAACTTTCACATCAAATGATTTTCTAACTAATTAATCAGTTTTTTCATAATAAAATGGATTTGAGTTTTTCCTAATCAAAAGTCACATTAAAAATGCATTTTAAATGCCAATCTCTTAAAGATGAGAGTTGGGCATGTAATAGCCCAGCCTACCTAGCTAATATTATCCGCTTCGATTCGAGTTACCTGATCACCTCATGGCTTTGTCCCTCTGGCTCAACTTCTTTGGCATATAAAAGTGTGCTAACAAGGGGTAATAAGACCTTACTTATAAGGCCTTTACCACCTTCCTTCCATTCTGATATGGGATAGGTTACCTATTAATCCTAAGTATGGCCACCCCACTTTAGGACATAAGCATCCTTACTCATCACACTCGTACTAGGGAGGCTCAAGCTCTAATACCAATTATAATGGCCTAGCTTACCTAGCTAATATTTTCTATTTTAGCCTAATTACCCGATCACATCATAGTTTTATCCCTTAGGCATAACTTCCTTAACACCCAAAAGTGCACTAACTAAGGGGACTAAGACCTTACTTATAAGGCCTTTACCATTTTCCCTACATTTTAATGTGGGATAGGTTGCCTATTTATCCTAAGCATGATGCTATTCAAGTCATTCATGTATATAACTCATAAATTGCCTATACAACTCACATAGTTTTAGCCTGTAATGTGTAAGGCCACCATATCACATGTATAATTCATTTTAATCATCATACAACATATATGGATGCTCAAGTCACATCCTTTAATGTGAAGCCATCATTTATGGTCATACATGAATTTTGGGCATGAATGACATTAATGGATGATGAATATATGTTAATGCATGTAATGTGCTAGCTTAGACCTTATTATGCATGCATGATGCATATTTATAATGAAATCAAGAGATAAATGCATTATGTAATTTTATGCATTTATCATGTTGTATGTGGTTAATGTGCACATGTGTGTGTATCATTAATGGATGTTTATAAGAGTTCTGGTTTAGTCTTTCCTCTAAAATTATGGGTTACACAAGAGCATTGTAGTATGTTTGCATCATAACATTTTACTTGTAGGGTTTATAATATGTTTCTCTTACCTATAGATATGCAAATGAGTTATAGTGCTACCCATATCATAGAAGAAGAAGTAGAGAGCCATGCTCTTATGATTATTGCACAAGAAGGGCACAACTAGAGTATGTGACCTCCAGTGATGCAAGACATGTTACACATGGATAGCAGGGCCAACCATTATAGCTAGACACAATGTTAGAGTTAGTCAGGTAAGCGACAGTGGCTATTATAGCTGTTGTTATAGTTGTTATGGTAAAAATAGCTCCACCTACAGGACTTCAAGAACAACAGGCTGTTTAGAAGATGTACATAGAATGGTTATTGAAGAATGGAGTTGAGTACTTTAAGGGTAAGGAGCTAGATGAGTCAAGTGAAGTTGAGTATTAGCTAGATCAAATGCTCAAGATTATGCAGTAGTTGAAATATCCTTAGGAAAGTATACTGCATGTATTACTTTTATAATGTCAGAGGAAGTTTTGAAGTGGTAGGAGACCATTATAGAGCATAAGACCACTGATAATCCTATGTAGGAGTTCTTTCTTATAGAATTCAAGAAAAAGTACATAATTGAGCATTACCTGGATCAGAAATACCTGAAGTTTATGGATTCAAGGCAAAAGCATAGGTCTATATCTGAGTATGAAAAGGATTTTGCTCATGTAAGTAGATATGCTACGAAAGTGGTTGCTATAGAAGAAGATTACCGTAAGAAGTTTGAGAAGGAGTTGAATATGGATGTTATGCAATAGGTTGCACCAATTTAGATTAGGGATTTTTTAGCCTTGATAGCAACTTGTCATATCGTAAAGATGGTGAATCAACTGAGATAGAAGAGAGATAGCTTTAAGAAGAGGTCCTTTGGCTAGGGATAGGGTAGTTCTAGTTATAAAACTAATAAGAAATAGAAAGGGGGTTAGTTTAAGAATTAGTAAGGCAAGAAGTCATATTGATCTCAGAGGTTAGGATAAGGTTCTAGAGCACAGACTCAAACCTTAGGTGCTCTTAGATCTATGGTTGGCAGCATTCTAACATTAGCTTGCAAGACTTGTCACAAGAGACACCTAGGTGTATGTTGGAAAACTATACCAAAAGTTTGTTGAGATTGTGGCTCTAGAGAGAAGTTTTAGTGAGATTGTCCAATGAGGCCACTAGAGTCATCACAGATGAGAGACAAGAGAGACACTGAAAACAGGGCTAGGGCTAGTCAAAAGGACAAGTCAAAGAGCAAAGCCCTAACTAGACAGTATGTTATACGAGCTAGAGATAAGGTAGACACCATAGATGTTATAGCAGGTACTTTCCGTATCTTTGATTTACCTACTTTAGCACTAATAGACCCGAGGTCCACACATTTATATATCTATATAACCCAAGTTATAGATTGTGGTTTAGAGTTAAATAACCTTAGTTTTGATATGATGGTTAGTAATTTGATAGGATAACAGATCATAGTGAACAAAGTGTTTAGTTACTATCCTTTGTCAGCACAAGGATATGTTTTCTTAGTGGATCTCATTGAATTTCCATTCAGTAAGTATGATCTTATCTTGGGCATAGACTGGTTGTCCAAGTATCATGCCATAGTGGATTACAAGAGGAAAAGGATCATGTTACAAGCTAATGTTGGGTCAGAAATGACAGTGGTAGGTGAAAGATCATATTGCATTGCTAATATAGTATCAGTAGTTATGGCTAGTAGGATGACACATAAGGGTTGTCAAGCCTACCTTGTATATATGGTTGACATCGAAAGGGAAGTTAGGCCTAAGGAATAAAGTTGTGAGGTGATCGGGCAACCCGAGCTAAAGCGGACAATACTAGCTAGGTGGGTTGGGCTATTACAATGGCAGACTTAGGATGGATAAGCAACTTATCCCACATCAAAATGGAGGAAAGATGGTAAAGGCCTTATAAGTAAGGTCTTGGTGCCCCTAGTTAGCTTGCTTTTAGGTGCTAAGAGAGTTAAGCCTAAGGGATAAAGTTGTGAGGTGATCGGGTAACCTGAGCTAAAGCAAATAATACTAGCTAGGTAGGTCAGGCTATTAAAATTAGAATTAAAGCTTGACCCTCCCTAGTATAAGAGTGATGAGCGAGGATGCTTATGTCTTAAGGTGGATTGGCCATGCTTAGGATGGATAGGCAACCTATCCTATATCAAAATAGGGGAAAGATGATAAAGGCCTTATAAGTAAGGTCTTGGTACCCCTAGCTAGTGCACTTTTAGGTGCCAAGGAAGTTATGCCCAAAGAACAAATTTATGAGGTGATCAGGCAACCCGAGCTAAAGTGGACAATACTAGCTAGATGGGCTGGGCCGTTACAGGGCAATTACCACCAATTCTTATGAAATTATAGGTAATTGTCAGGTCACACCATAACTAATCAATGACCCAATTTCTGGATGTATAAATGTATTGATATGCTTTTTGTATGCTTTAAATACCACAATTTATTGTTATACATGTAAAAGTTATGTGGATACTTAAGTATAATCCATGCTTGCTTGATACGGGATTGATAAACATTACAATATAAAATGAAAGGCATATTATTGGAGCATAAATAAGATTTGAATTATGAACCTTTCTAGTATAAAAGATCAGAGGTCCTAGTGTAGAGGCCAGGTGGTGACTCTACTAAATCACTCTTGTTCTTAGTAAAATACATAATCTCTACAGTGGTGACTTTATTAGGGATTGAGAATCTCAATTTGAAAGTGCCTAAATAATATGTCATCCAAATATTCTAATTTTTATTAGTCTTATGCATTGCACTCCTTTATATATTGTGTCCCTATTACCCTAGATGGTGTTATGACCTATGACTCTATTTTTCATTCAAGAATGGGGAAATGCTAGCATATCTATCACTCACAAGCCTCATGCCTTCAAGTATATAAAAAGATGAACTAATTTATCACTATTATATGTGACTAGAAAGACCTGTTAGGAGGGACCTCTGCTTATGGGAGCCTTAAGCCTTTTGACTAGATTGTAAGCCCATATAGTCAAGCTTAGTAACTTCCCCTAGGTTATATGACCCTAAGTGTTTGCAAATGCATTATGACTGCTATGGGAGCCTATTATGTTTGACCTCATTTGGAGTGGGGGAAAGCCTATTATGCCTTTTATCTAGGATAGGCCTAACCTAATTTCACTTTGAATAAGATTTAAATATCATAGGCTATTGTATTTGTATGCGCTTTAAATACGAGAGGTTATTAGGCCTAATATAGCCTATAAATGAACCTATGTGTCCCCTAATAACGTTTAGGCAATCCCACCTAAGAAAGAACTCACTTGACCATGTGTGTGGGTGGATTAAGGTTAAAAGGTTTCTTATATATGTTTGTCCCTATTGCATAATGAATATACATTGCATATCATACATTATTTACATCTTGCATTGTTAATATTATGCATGTATCATTCCTAACCCCTTATTTTGATACTCACCATTAATCTTTCATTCACTACTCAATTGAAATAGATAGGCAAGTGCCTCAACTAAACTAGTGTAACTCTACCAATTCAATCGAAGTGAGGAACCATATCAACTAACAAATACATGACTAAGGCCATATTCATAGAGGTGATGAATGAGATGGAGAAGAGGATAACAGCAATCATAACAAGTGTTGTGTCCAACACCCATAACCAGAAAGAAGTGAATAATCTTCAACCACTCATAAGGGAAAAGAAGTAGTGAACTGAAAAGATGACCAGTCTTTTAATGATAAAGTTCCATAAGTCACCAAGTCATACCATAAGGTTCCCCCTCATAAGGAAGTTGAGGATGACCAATTGAAGAAGCTTAACAAAAAGATAAAAGTCATGACCAGGTTAGTCACTAGGGGTAAGGACTTTTATCTTGATGATATCAGCTTAAAGCCTAATCGATCGATGCGCCATAGGTTCAAAATGCCAAACTTAAATAAGTTCGATGGCATGACTAACCTCCGTACTCACTTGAAGTAGTATGTTGTTGCTATAAAAGATACTCACCTCTTTAAAGAGAAAATTGTGAGCCTGTTCAGTATGTCTCTAATGGGCCAAACCTTAGATTGGTATCATTACCAAGAGAAAAGGGTCAAAGAGGACTAGAATGAATTAGCATAGGCATTTAGTAAGCAGTACTCTAATAATGCCGGTATAGTTTTCCAACATACACCTAGGTGAACCTTTCTAGTATGGAAGATCAGAGGTTTTAGTGTAGAGGCTAGGTGGCGACTCCACTAAATCACTCTCATCCCTAGTAAAACACATAATCTCTACAGTGGTGACTCCACTAAAGACTAAGAATCTCAATCTGAAAGTGCCCAAATAATATGTCATCCAAATATTCTAATTTAGTGAGCAGTACTCTAATAATGTTAGTATAGAGATTACACTAAAGGATCTAGAGTTGGTGAAGCAAAGACCAAATGAGAGCTTCTCTAACTACTTACAAAGATAGAGGGATAAGATCTTGAAGATGAGGAATAAGCTTGAAGACATTAATTAGATTAAGATGTTCATCAGGAATGAAAATAGTTACATGAACAGTGGGCTCACTGCTAAAGGTATTACCACTTGGGAACAACTAAAAGACATTGCCATTAACTTAGAGACAAATTACCAAAATAATTAGTTTAAGAGGATGAGTAACCCCACTTTCATAAGCAGCAACACCAAAGGCACAAACAAGATAACCAATGTGCATGTTGTCTAAGGTAGAAGATATTCTAACCTGGGTAAGTCTCTATCATGGTGTTTGAGAAAACTCACCAAAGAGGGCAAGTTACAACCACTTCCACCTCAGCCACTTAACGGAGCATCAGCACCCAATCATAGGCATGACTAGTACTATGCTTATCACCAATAAATCGAACACCTTACTGACAACTGTAAACTCCTTAGAAAAGCCATCTAAGACCTTATAGACTCTAAATAAATACTTGATCCTAAAGCCACCTCAAACATATTACCTAAACACCAAGCTACTTGCCTTCTTAAATCTGGATTGTTCGAGGAATACGTGCTTAGAGATATTTATAGATCTAACTAAGAGATCTATAAGGGGATGATGGAGAGTGAATATATCCTTTTAACCAACTTAAAAGAGAGTGAGAGTGACAATGAGCCTAGAGAGAATAAAACTTTTAGGATGAATCTTTTAATAAAAATTCTAAAGAGGGAAAGAGAGAGCCACTCAAGGTTAAGGGAGAAGTAATAAAAAAAAGTTGAAAAGAATGATCGGATCTTACCTAAGAAAGAGCTTAAAATCAAGGAAGGTGAGCATGAGGAAATGAAGAAGTAGATCAAAAAGACCTAAGCTAATATTAGCATTTAAGACTTGCTAATGTCATCTAAAGACCATAAGTAAAAGGTAGTCAAAGCCTTAGATTAAGTTGCTATATCTACCACTATTACCCCTAATAAGCTAGTGCAAGTGATGAAAATAGGTAAGACAGGCCCTATCACTTTTTTAGATATTAACCTACCCCTAGAAGGAAGGGGACATAACTAGCCTCTTTTAATTAGGGCTCAAGTGAACGAGAAAAAGATAGGATGTGCCATGGTCGATAATGGCTCCTTATTATGTGTCTACCTAACTAAAATCTTGTTTTGTTTAGGAATCAAGAAGGAAGACCTAACACCTTTAAGTATCACTATCAAAGTATATGATGACATAAAAGACAAGTTGAAGGTTCCTTCACCACTAAGGTTCAAGTAGTGCCAATTATAGATGAGGTAAAATTTACTATGATTGATATCCTAGCCATATTCTTTGTTCTACTAGTGAGACCTTAGTTCCATAAACTTAGAGGAGTCCCCTTCACCTTAGACCAAATGATCAAGTTCCCACATGAAGGAAACATTATAACTATTAAGGCTGAAATTGATCATGTTGTTTTAACCTTGGCTATCGCCAATTAGCCTTTTACCAAGTTTCATGTTGTTAGGATTTATAAAGACTACATAGACCCAACTATGTCTAAAATAATAAAGAGGATGGATTTTTCCCTAGTGCTAGTTTAGGGAAGAATTTGCAAGGTATAACTAAGCCACTATAGCTCTACACCCAGAAGGAAATAAGAGGAATCTGATACAACTCGAGCAAAAGGGGGAATCTAAAGAAAGGAAATAGTTTGAGGAATTATTTTGTCAAGTAGATGAGTATAAGGTATGATAGGACTCTAGAACCTATGGTAGTGGATGGATGTTACAAGCTAGGTTTTGAGATTTTTATAAACATCATCAATTGGGAATTAGGCAACCTTACTCAGATCTAATGGATAGAGGAAGTTTTTCCTAAGTTGTCAGCTATTGAAGAAGTCTATTCTAGCTCTCTTGAGATTGTGTCTAATTTAGATGTAGATTCTGATTTATTCATTGATAGACTATATCTTTTACACCTTTTTGAGGCAAATAATATTCTTTCTAATAAAATGAACAATGAGTTTGCTTATTTGTGTGATGTTTTTCTTAATGGTAACATGTATCCAAGTGATCATTACATGAGCATTTTTTACATTAACTACATTAAAACTAATCCATTTAATCTTGGCACAAATGAACAACCTAAAAATGTATTAATTACCTATGATACTACTACTGATGAAAGGGAAAAATTCAAGAGATTACTAAAAAAGTATGAAAGAATCTTTGCCTAAAGTTATGAGGACATGTTAGGTATTGATTGTGAGGTTACTGAACACACCATTTTCACTTATGACCACACCACCCTAGCTCATTAAAAGCTCAGAAGGATGAGACCTGAGTGGGCAGAAAAGGTAAAGGAAGAAGTTGTCAAGATACTAGAGGCCAAGTTCACTGAGGAAATCCTCTTCCCCACTTGGTTAGCTAACATCATTCTTGTACCTATAAAGGATGGAAAGGTTAGAATGTGCATTGATTATTAAGACTTGAACAAAGCTTACCCTAAAGATAACTTTCCCTTACCCGACATTGATGTACTAGTGGAAAGTGTAGCTATGGTAGCTATATACTCCTTTGTCAATAGCTTTTTCAGGTATAACCAGATTCTAATAAAGGTGATTGACAAATGTAGAATGGCCTTTATAATTGAATGGGAGACATACTATTACAAGGTAATGCCTTTCAAACTAGCAACCTACCAATAGATGGCCATTAAGCTTTTTCATGAAATGATACACAAGGATGTTAAAGTCTACATAGACAATATAATGGCGAATTCTACTGAAAAGGAAGGGCACTTTAAAGCATTAGAAAAGTTCTTCCTAAGGTTAGATCAATTCAACATATGGCTTAACCCTAAGAAGTGCATTTTTGGAGTCACATCAAGAAAATTGTTAGGATTTGTGGTCAGTAGAAAGGGGATTGAAGTAGATTCAAATAAGGTAAATGTGATCTTAAAATGCCTACCCCTCATTCAAAAAAGGAAGTTAGAGGATTCCTAGGTAAACTACAATACATCAATCGATTTATAGCCAAACTCATATCAGTTTGTGAGCCTAAATTTAACCTATTATGCAAGGGACAACCAAAAAAATGGAATGAAGATTGCCAAAAAGCCTTCCAAGCCATTAAACAGTACTTAACCAAACCTCTCATCCTTAGACCACTAAAACCTTAAAAATCATTAATCCTATACCTTGCAGCTGAAGAATCTTCCATAGGAGCCCTCATCGCACAAGTAGACGAGTCTGGGTAGAAAATGTAGTCTACTACCTAAGCAAGAAATTACTCCCATATGAGCAAAAATATGCAGAAGTTGAGAAGATATGTTTAGGTATGCCACTACTTTCAATCATACAAAGTGGAGGCGGTAGCAAAACATAACCCTCTCAGGCACTTGCAAATTGCATTTTCTATAATAGGCAAGATGGGTCGATGGATTCTACTTTACAAGAGTTTGACATCTCCTATGTCACTAAGATGATGATCAAGGCCTGAGCAGTAGTTAAATTCCTATCACAACACCCAATCGAGGGAAAGCAAGAAGAATTTGAGTTTCTAGATGAATACATAGGGCCAATATCCCAAAAATGATGGAAAATGTTCTTCGATAAAGCAGTCGACCAGAAAGGCACCGGTACCGACATACTACTCATCAATCTAGAAGTTGAGCAGATGTTCTTAGCGAGAAAGTTGGAATTCCATGCAACTAATAATGTTACAGAATACAAAGCATGCATCTATGGCCTTGAAACTCTAGTTGGGGGTAAAAGTGATTGATGTATATGATGATTCTATGCTAGTCATACAGTAAATGAAAGGTAATTAGGAGATCAAGGATGAGAACTTAAGCAACTATGTTAGAATACTCATAGATTTATCTAAAGGATTCAATCAATGCATTTTTCATCACATCCTTAGAGAAGAAAACCAAGTCACTAACACCTGAGCCATTTTAATGTTAGTCTCAGACCTTACCAAAAAGGATTTTCCCAAACCTATGTACTTTAGCAAATGGAGATTCCTTACCTATACGGGTATAGTCAGCACTGCAACCGAACAAACCAATATAGACTTACCTTGGTAACATGAGATCTAAGTATACCTAAAAACTGGACAGTACCCTAAACACGTGACTAAGAAAGATAAAAGGGTCCTATGGAAATTATTAACTCAGTTCATTTCCTACCAAGGAATGTTATATAAAAGGTAGTTGGATGGAATTCAGCTCAAATGTGTGGATGAATCAAAAGCTCAAAAAATACTCACAGAGGTGCACAAAGACATCTATGGTCCTCACATGAATGGGAAAAACATGGCTAAGAAGATCATGCAATTGGGATACTACTAGTTAACCATAGAAATAAATTACTATGACTTTATCAAAAAGTGCCATAAGTGCTAGATCTATAGGAACCTAAATCACGTACCCCTTAATAACTTAACTAGTTTGTCATCTCCTTGGCCTTTTTCCAGATAAGGTATAAACATAATTGGTGAAATAAGGCTATCAGCTACTAGAGGGCATAGATACATAGTGGTAGCAATCAATTACTTCTCAAAATGGGTTGAAGCCTAATCTTTCAATAAATTAAGGGCAAGATAGATGGTGAAATTTATTGAAAGAAATATCATCTGTATGTGTGGGTTGCCATAGCAAGTCATCACGAATACTGGGGTATAACTTTAGGGTGAAACCAGATAGGTTTTGTAGAAGTACAAGATTAAGCATTGCAAGTTTTCTCCATACCGACCTCAAGCTAATAGGGCAATCAAAGCAGCTAATAAGAATATCAAGAAAATATTGCAAAAAATGATAGTTACTTATAAGGATTAGAAAGACATGTTACCCTTTGCATTATAGGGATACAAAATAATCATCAGGACATCTATGTAAGCCATGCCCTATTCATTGATTTATGGGATAGAAGTAGTGCTACCAATAGAAATTGAGGTCCTTTCACTTAGGGTTGTATTAGAAGTAGAAATACCAGAAATAGAATGGGCCAAAAATAGATACGAGCAATTGGCTTTGGTTGATGAAAAGTGATGTAAAGCTCTTTATTATATGCAATTGTATCAGAAGAGAATCATTAGAGCCTACAATAAGAAACTCAAGCCTAGTCCTATATAAGAAGGTGATTTAGTACTAAAACAAACCAGGCCTTCCAGTACTTGGTCATAAAGATACTGAAACATAGGGGTGTCAAGATCTTAGACTTAGAAGGCAATGAATTCTCAAAACCTATCAACATGGACAAGCTAAAAAAGTACTTTTATTGAAGATAAAAAAAAAGTTCACTAAGTTGAAAACCCGAATAGGGCAGCTTAGGCAAAAATTAGGATACCCTGATAAGGTGAAAACCTATCAGGCACTTCATGCAAAAGTTAAGGGATTTAAAGGAAAATGTCCAATCAAGAAAACCTTTCAAGGCTGATTGGTAATGATAGTATCACCAATGGGAAATCAATACATTTGCCAAGATTAAATAGTTTAGTTTCAAATGCGATTAATAGGAAAAATGCTTTAGTCATGATCATTGGTATACAACCTTCTATTAAGTGAAAAGATCATACAAGTAACTAAACTCTAAAAGTCTAAACACATTTTTTCTTTTCAATCATAGAAGTTTTATCCTCACATTTTCTCTTTAGTACCACTGCCCTATTATCTCTATATGTATTTAGAATCTAATCTTTATAATTATCATGTGTACTTATGTTGCTAGTCACATGATAAGGCATATCTCTCAGTTCAACATGATAAATCCACAAGTCAGGAAAAGAGCGTAGGAAATGCCATGTTAAAAGCCCACCTTGAAACCCTAAAAGTTCAAAAAGGACCCTTTACAACAAGGCAAATTACCATTGGATTCGAGAAGGGATGTAAAATTTAGCATGCCTCAATCCAATCAAAGGAACATAACTTGAATGGCAAGGTAGAGAAAAATGGTTGATCTTCTACCAAGGACACCTCTAGCGAACTATAACAATGATACTAAGCCATTAAATCCATTGATCACAAGTGTTAAATTTCTTCTCAAGTTTAATTTCACAATGGTGATTCAGAGCACACTTAATCTAAAGCTTTTTTAGAAGAGGTACAAGTAGTCCTAATTTCTCTTGTAACCAAATCTGAAAAAAAAGGTCATTAGGTTAGAAAATCTATAAAGGACCACTTAAGTAAAAGTTAGGCAAACTTGCTGGTGTGAAAACCCTCACGGGCATACTAGGCAAAAGTTAGGGTTAAAAAGAAGAAATT
>CANXYI011924726.1:0-10256 GCA_948208565.1 Hura crepitans | reverse complement strand
AAAAATGAAGAAGAAGAAGAAGAAAGAAAGAGCTATTAGGTTGGAAAATCCATAAAGGACCACCTAAGCAAAAGTTGGGTAGACCCACTAGTATGAAAACCGTCACAGGCGTACTAGGGAAAAGTTAGGGTCATAACAAAGCTAATATTACATACCTACAAGAGAAATGGGCTCCCAGCTATGAAGTCAACATCTTCTTTCACCAATGCATTTAAACCATAAATGGTCTTGGCTAGAAAGGCATCGATGGGATTATGACCAAAACACATTGCAGTAAGGAGATGAAGAACCTTGAAATCACAATACTCATCACAAGAAGTAACACTGAGCTATCTTTCGAGAAGGCATAATAAGATGCATTTTGTCCATTCCATTGAGTCAACAGAGATTTGATGAGCATGATCTAAGATTGCTTGTAAAGAAATCGAGCCTATTCCTAATATTATTTTACAACACATAATAGGAGAAAAGCCTAGAGCTAGGATAATATCAAAAGGGTAGTGATCCTCAAATGAATGTAAGGCTAAAGGGGTAGTAGGAGTGATTTTGTATTCTAGGATAGCGGCAAATTCCACTAAGGTGGGGCATACTTCTTATTGGCCAAAGTTGAAAAAATGTAAAATAGGGTCCCAACGTCATGCAGTAGCCTTTAAAAACTCAAGGTCAATCCAAACTTTGCTCAAGAACTTGAGGGCCAAAAAAGGAGCAAGGATGGGGGAAGCCCAATAACCTTTAGATTCTAAAGTTTTAGACAACTTTAGATGAAAAGGTAACATGATGTAGAGAATGAGGTAGGAAAACAAAGGAAGAGGGTATTTATAATCTAAGGCATCACATTCCTTTTCCTCATTGGAAACTAAATCCAAAACATGCAAGGAGGTTTGCGTAGACTAAGAATGGCATTAAGGTTTGCACGGACTAAAAAACTGACATTCACATTGCCACCATGCTAGGTCCATGACCACAGTTATACAAAGTCCACATGGATTAAGTTAGCAAATTCTGTCTGAACTAAAATGACCCTTCTAAGTCCATAAGGACTAAATCATCATAGTCAATAATCGGCACAAAATGGATCAAAGCACTACGGGTTTATTTAAGGGCATAAAAAGGAAATAAAACATTCAAATTCAAATGAAGTACAAAGATAAAAATGTTTAAAAAAGGGAAAGTTAAATTATATCATGTTCAAAAGTACTAAGATAGGAAACTACAAATCCTATCTTTAGATAGAAAGGAGGCCTCACATCATGCCCCCATACAACAATTATAAAAAAAAAAGAAGAAAAAAATGAGGCTATCCTCATGTCTAGCCATCAAAGCTATCCTCTTCCTCTATGTCCTCATCCTTAGAAAAGATCACTAGTCTCTCAACCACCTTGTAAGCTCTAATCTTCCTTCGAGCTTCACATAAGGCCGCCACTCGCCTTGACAATTCATTCTACAAAAAGAGTGAAGGATCAATGTATCATTGCATACGTATATATATAACATACATAACATACACATGTAACATAGCATACATATAACACAGCATACATAGCATGAAATGTAACATACAAGCATGCACACATACACGTGTAACACATATAACATGTATAGATAACTCAACACACATGGCACATATACATATACAGATAGCACAAGCATAACATGTAATATACAAAATACATAGGCAATATATACCGTAGGTATACACTTATCGCCAGCACCCATGTCTCATCAATCATGGTCCTTCTAAAAGCCTCCATGACCCGAGTAGTCCTCTCTACCAGAGCCTTCTTCACCTAATCAGAGAAAACAAAATGTTAGGCATATACAATAAGAAGATTCTAAGGATGCAAATTACAGAATTAATGACCTTACCAATGTAGTATATTTAGGTTCAAAAGCCATGGGCCAACTCTTTTTAATGTGAAGTTTGGCTAAAGAAAGCTCTCTGCCGATGCCGTAGCACATATAGCTCAGATTGGACACATCCACCAGTGTCCCTACCACCTCATCATGATTAGGCATCGGACCAATAAATGGTCTTAAAGCATGTGTAGATGGAGGCGATAATTAAGAACTCGAAGAGCTATATATAGCCCTTGGCTACTTTCTAGAAGAGGGGCCAGCCCTAGGAGTAGTAGCAAGCTATGACACAACACCACATATACAAGTTAGGAAAATGTCACAAAAAAGGGGCCACCAAAACACAAGAATTTCACTTGAGGTGGAAGAGGCCTAGAAGTATAAGGAACCCGAGGAAGCAAGTGAGCTATGGCCCATAGAGCATAGTCCTCATTGTTATCTTCCACTAGAGTAACCCTAGGGACTCTAACAGTCATCCTTTATATGAAGTTTAGATCATCAATGTACTTCCTGAATAGCATGGACTCATAAGGATCTAAAGGGATAAAATGGATATCAGGACGTAAGTGCCAACTGACCACTCTCTCTCTTAGGAACCCATAGTACATTTTTGGAGTAGTCAGCAGTAGACGACAAAAAGACAAGCCCCGAATAGTGTGCAGAGGGGGAAGTAACTTGTCAATGGGAAAGACCCATCATGCCAAATCAACCTGTATAGGTAAGTATTAATAACATGTGAATAAACACTAATAGAAATCTTTATTTTTATACAGGAAATACTCACATCTATCCATGCATGAGAGATGAGGTCTGGCAATGTTACATTAAAGACACTGCATTCCAGGGGCCAGAGGTAGGCTGAACCCACCTCTCTATCACTAGATAATGACATGGCACATTTAGCTAGCAAGGATAAGCTAACAAGTGATGCTCATAAGCCTATACCTGTAAACAACAAGAAATAAGATCACCACTAAAACCTTAAAGAAAAAAGCACAACTAAAAAAAGAGATTGGCTTACCAAGATGCTAGATACGAAGCCTTGAATGAAACGATGGCTTTTTTGAGTTTGTACAGCTATATCGAGACTCCAGACATCTATTCTAAGGATAAATTACACCAATTCCAGCTCCCTATCTTATCAACCTCTTTTAACACCAGGAGAAAGCTCCAACTCACGGTGCCCTTAGTGTTGGCAAATAAGGTGGTGCCTAATAAGTATAATATGAAGCAATGGATGTATTGATCTACTTCCAACTTGCTTAATAGAGACTCCTCACCCCATCTATCCTGAAGGTCAGTGCAATGGATGATGCCGGCCCTATCTTAAGGAATAAACCCTAACAGCTCCTTCACCTTTGATAGCTGCAAGGATGGATACTAGTAACAAGCAACAAAAGTAGTGGCATGACCGGTTCAAGGTGCCTTAGTGATAAACACCCAATCAAATGGCATGATTGTCATCTCACCAAAAGGCAAATAGAAGGTATGGGTACTATCCATCCACCTATCCAGCAATGCCCGTAAGGCCTACAGGTCATAATGAAAATCTCTACCCATGAGGTGATCGATAAAAGTCTGAAAACCTATCAAGCACACCTTGTTCTTCACCACTACGGGCATGGTGGAGTACCACTGTTGCAGGCCAGGCAAAATGCCCCCACACTTGAGGCGTGTCTACAAAACAAATGAGTTAGAGTCAACAAAAAGTTTGCATAAACCAAAAAGGTTCAAAATAGAAGTCTGCATAGACCATTGGAAGGCAGGCTAAAAAGTCTACATGAACCATAAAGCCAAAAAGTAAATAAGTCTACACGGACTAATAATTGAGTTAAAAGGAGTCAAATGTAGGTCCGCATAGACATCGTTCAACTTAAAAAATAGTCAACATCAAGTCTGCATAAACCTTATAGGACAAGGCATCTAACGTGACCATATAATGAATTCTAGAAATAAGGATAAACATCAAGTTCGCATGAACTAACTATCCTAAAGACTTAAGTCCACACGGACTTGTCGTGCCCTAGCCTTCTTATTTCGCATGGACTTATCGCACCAAAGGTCTTTCAAAACAAAAAAAAACACAAAGAAACTCAAACAAAGTAAACAAAAAATGTGCTAGAAGCAAAGAACACACTTGTGGGTACCCCTCGGAGCATACGTGATGATCTAAATCCGCTAGAAGTGGAGTCGGGTCACCAAACACCATGCCATTGATAGGTCCTGTGTTCTTTGGCCTATTAATGGCAACGAAAGGAACACAACTAACTAGAGTTGGTATTAAGATGTCCTCTAGAGAAAGAGGAGAGGGCTTCGATCTAGGACCCAACGGAAGAAGAATTAATGTGGGTGTTTCTTCGCCATTTGAAGAGGATGAATCAGAGATATTACCAACATATGAGGCCATGGTTGTGCTATCTGTTTGATAGAAAAAGGGCAATGCAGAAGACTGGAAATGATAAAAATGAGAAATAAAGGAGAAAAGGGATAGTTATATCACTGACGCGATAAGTTCACACGGACTTTTGTAATGCAAGACCGCACAAAATTCTATTGCTAATAGTCTGTGAAAGGAAATCACAAGTCCGCACGAACTTACTACCCAAATGTCTGCATGGACCTTGAGCCACTAAAATCCAAAAGTTTAAACTCACTCTTCTTAAATCAAGACTAATATTTTATTTCCTCCTTATAGGTTGAATCTTGGGATCAAGGATCAACTCCAAAGTTCAATCCTCCAATTAAGGATCAACCCCGAGTTCAATCCATCGATTAAGGATCAACTACGAGTTCAATCCGCTAACCCTGGATCAACAATGAAGTTCAATCTATCATCTAAAGGATCAACACTAAAGTTCAATCCATAATTCTCAGATTTAGCTTCACAAGCCAATCTATTATATTCTTAGGTTAATGCCTCATAAGCTAATCCATAGCTAATGTTAGAATCAAAACACACTCTGTAATGGCATGGGTAAAGAAACGGATGGATAAGTGTCCCTAAACGAGATACTTTGTTATGTACTGTTAACATAGCACACACCAAAGTGGGGGCAACTGTAAACACCACACCTCGACCCATGATAGCTAGAGATGGACTCTTAAGCATAGAACAAAAGTCATCAAGTCCACACGAACCTATTACCTATGTCCGTATGGACTAACTGTGGGAATAGGTCAAACCTTAGCTCGTGAAGACCACGGACCATCATTCTAAAGAATTTAGTCTATACAGACTAACATGGATAAGTTCGCACAAACTTACCATTAGGAAAATACTTCGGATGAAAACACTGCCTGTTCAATCTAGGAGTTAGAATCCTTTAAGGATTATGACTCTCTTCTGGATGAAAAAAGGAGAAAAACCTAGTAAAGAGATATAAATACTTCTCTACATCAATAGAGAAGGAGGTTAAACTTTTAGAATTTAGAAAAGAACCACAACTACATAGAGAGCATTAAAGGCCTTGAGAGATTTTCCATAGCATAGAGTTCAACCATCCTCATTTAAACCCAAAGGCTTTTATGCTAGTACTTGAAGAGACCCTTTTGTCTAGGTAATATCTAACATCTATAGATGAATTTCCTAATGTTTTGATGAGCCAATGATCTCTGAAATAATTAAAAAGTGAGGTGATACTTTGTTATTGCCACTCTTATTAATAATGAGTAGGCCAATTGTGTTCGAAGCATAAGATGTAGGATTGATGCCTGTAGTTAGTATTCAGCATGTTATATGATGTTAACCTTGTCACATGAACTTGATCATCCCTTTAACTAAGTTCGCACAAACCTAGTATCTTAAAACACAAGCATATAGGTTAGTCCACATGGCCCTATTCCATACATGTCAATTTAGTGATCTGGTCCGCGCGGACCTATACTCAATGAGCATGATTACATATCCATAGGATATCATGTTAAATATAGAATGATTGATGTAAATTAATGTATCTACCCATGAATATGGGAAGCATATGATTAAGTGCATGAAACTAGAAAATAGTCTGCACGAACTCCCTATCACAAGGGCCATACGTCCGCATGGACTTATAACTGATGAGTTACATAATAACCCTCTAGCATATGTTTTGTTTGTGTAACTCATAGCCCATAATGCATCAATCCCAAGTCCATTCATGTTTTGTTTATCATGAAATGATAATTCTGATCTAAAATATTTGGCTTTGATGTTTTTGACTTGTCAATCAGACTTTTTGGCTGAAGTGAAACATGAGATAGACTCAATCCCTCTCTAGCAATGGTCCGTATAGACCAAGTACTATTCCCTCTAATGTCTGCATAGACCTAGTGACATAGAAACGGGCCTATTTTAGGACTATAGCTTACCTCTTTGATTTTGTACTATTTGCACTTCTTTGTTTATTTTGGGGTTGTAATAGCTAGCAAAAAACTTGTTTTACATGCCAAAACATAACTTTCACATTGAACTATTTTATACATAATTAACTATTATTTTCCAATAAAATGGATTTGTATTCCCTTTAATCAAAAGTCACAATCAAATTCGTTTCAATAAAGGATAGTCTCCTAGAGATGAGAATTGGGTAATTAGTGCCAATTCCTATGGAATTACGGGTAATTGTTAGGTCAATTAACAACTAATAAATAACCCACTTTTTAAATTTACATATGTCTATTATATTTTGTAAATATTGTAATTTACTACCATACATGTAAAGGTGATGCAATTTAAATTAAGAACGATGTATGCTTGAGCGATAAGGGATTGATAAAAATTACAATATACATAGACAACATATTATTGGGGCATAAATAAGATATAAAATTCTGAACCTTTCTAGTACAAAAGATTAAAGGTCTTGGTGAAGTCCAGATGGCAACTCTATTAACCACTCTTATCCTCAATAAAAATACATAATCTCTATAAATAGTTATCAAACCAGTTTTGGCATGACACCTTATGAGGTACTATATGGCAGAAGATGTAGAACTCTTTTATTCTGGAGTGAAGTTAGGGAAAATAAGATTTCAAGGGTTGATCTAATTAGAGATGCAGAATAAAAAGTCAAGGTTATCAAGGAAAGATTAAAAGCTACAACTGACAGATAGAAGTCCTATGTTTACTTGAAATGAAGAGATATTGAATATTTAGTGGGTGATAGAGTGTTTTTAAAGGTATCTCAATTTACGAAGTACTCAAATTTTGGAAAAAAGGGAAGTTAAGTCTAAGATTTATCGAGCCACATGCAGTTACAGAAAGAGTGGGCCCTCTGGCATACGAGCTAGCCTTGCCACCTAAACTACAACAAATTCATGATGTGTTTCATATTTCCATGCTTAAAAGGTACTAATTAGATCTATCCCATGTAGTTTTAGTGACAAATATTGAGGGATATCTAGATCTGAGCTATAATGAAGAACCAGTATAGATTCTAGGTCGAGAAGTGAAGCAACTAAGAAATAAAACCATACCCCTAGTTAAAGTACCCTGGAAGCATCATAACATAAATGAAGCCACATAGGAACCTAAGGATTAGATGAAAAGTCAATATCCATATCTATTTACTCTAGGTAATTTTGAGAATGAAATTTCTTAAGAGGGGAAGAAATGTAATGCCCATAAGTCAAGGCTTCATGACAGTACCCCAAGGCTTAAAAAGTGTGCTCAGAGTGCCAAGTCACCTACGCGAGACTCGAGGCAGGGCGTACCGTTCATAAAACTTCTAAGAGATTGAAAATGATAAATAATTTATAGATTTAGCAGAACTAATAAAATATTTTAGGTCAAAATCTAATGGTCTATAGGATTAGATGGACTCATATTTGGAATAACTTGAGATGTGCTCAGATGGACCTAAAAATATAATACACTAAAGGTTAAAAACTCCCTTGAGACCATTGTTAAAGAAATTCTTAAATTCTAAGGTTGTTTGTTATTTCTTCTAAATTTTAGGTTTTATATGTAAATTGGGGTAGTTAGTTAATTGTCCTACAAATGGAATTTTGTCATGAAATTTTTTAAGGCTTTAAATAGGCTTAATCATGGATTTATAAAACTAACACAATAATTTTTAAAGCTTCGAGTGAATTTTTAAAATTTCCCAAAATTTCAGCAAAAATCAAGCAATTTCGGGAAGCTCGGGCCCAGGCTATCCTTAGCCACTATAAAACCTCTTTATTCTATCTAAGCCTCTTTATGGTAAACCCACTCACCCCTTCACCATTCTCTCCTTTCCTTCTTTAATTTCATCCAACGTGACTTTTCTCCTTTCTCCTCTATTGCCATTGCTTTCTAAGCTTAATTTAGTAACCAATTGTCACCAAAAATCCAATAGTTAGGTAGCAAAAAGTCCATGAAGGTTTTGGAGGCCATAGATAACCATAGAATTCAAGAAAATTCAAGAAACATCAAGTGTACATAAAAAGGTATTTGAAAAACCAATTTCGAGTCTAAGTGCTTTTCTTCCATTTTTATTTTATTTCCTAAGGGATTTCATCATCTTAAGACACACCATATTCATAAAATTACAATTGGAGTCTTAGGGAATTTTTGGTGAATTTTTTAAGGCATTTTTTTTTGTGTATGTAGGCCAAGGTGTTGGTAAAGTGCAACAAGGGAATTCACAAGCTTAAATTTTAGAAAAGGACTTGCAATTTGGTGAGGTAAGTGAATTTAATGCATTTTGAATATGCCATGATAGATTAGGGTATGATTTAGGATGGAATGTTGTATGGAATTGAAGGATTTTATGGCTAAAGCATGTGTAACCATGAATTAAGCATGTGTTAATGTTATTTGTGTGTGGTTTGAATGATTTAAGTGGTAAATTAGGGAAAAGAATGGACAAAAGGGTGAGAGATTACTTTGGCCAAGAGGTTTGTGTGTGTTTGTGTGGGGGATGTGTTATGGCTTGGTTTATGTAGTAATTGGATAGCTTTTAATGTGTATGATATTGAATTAATGAATTATAAATGTGTACTATGGAAAAAGAAAGGTTTAGTGATGTTTTCAAGATTGGCCAAGAGGTGCCTTGGGCTACAAGGTATGTGTATGGCATCGTAGCATGAGGTATTAAATAAGAAATGGTATGTTATGGGTAGTATTGTATTTGTATATGGTGAATTTGATAGAAAAATGATTGTAGGCATGTTTTCATGGTATGGCAGAGGCATTTATAAGGCAGGTCAAGGCTTGGTTAGCATGATATCTGATGGGTGTATATGTGTATGCATGTTTAATCATGAATAAAAGCATGTATATGGCCATTAGCAACCTTTGCCTAAGAGGTATGTGAGGTAAGTTAGGCATGATGTATATGTTATAGCATGGTATCTGTATGTGTAGGAATGGCATGCCATTTTGAGCATGGAATGTGTAATGTGAAATTGGCATGAGATATGTAAACATATGTGAGTAATGGTGTATAAAAATGAATGGATAGTGGTAAAGAATTAAAGGTTAAATTAGAGCTAAAATATGACTTGAAAATGGCTTAATGTGGAATGGCATAATGGACCTAAAAATAGAGCCTAAAATGTGGATATTTTGTGAGGCTTATATGGAATGAATTTGAGGCAACTCTTTAGGCCAATTGAGCTATGCAAATGGATATGTCTTTAGACCTATAGCAACATGTGAGAATAGATGTAGATGGTAAGGCAAAATACTAAGAAAAAGGCATATCTTAGACCTATAATTATGTATGTAAAATATGAAAATAACTTATAATTTTCTCAAAAAAATGACCTAAGGACCTATGCACTATAGTTTGCTTTAAACTTAGACATAATTAGGCTGAAGACAATGATTTAAACTATACTTAATGTGGATTTAATTATGCCTAAGAAAATGAGCTGCATTGGCTTAGAAAAATAGACTCGTAACAGTCCAGTAGGATCAAAATGACTTGCAACTATCTAGGTCCAATTTTAAAAGTCAAAATAAGTTCATAATTAACTATTAATTAAATGTAATTATTATAAAATGATGATCAATAAATAAATAGACATAAAATAATGTTAGATAGCCCTTTAGTTAGACACCCACTAGAGGGGTTAATCAATTAACTTAAGGATTAGCAGTTGCTAGATGTTTAATGTTGATTATTTGGATATTGAGAGGTCTATAGATCAATCCTTGCTATCCTTTGGAAGTGTTTGATGGTGATATTAGATTTTGGGAGGTCGGGGAACTGAACCCTACTATCGACTGGAGTTCTTTACTGTTTATTATTTGGATATTGAGAGGTCTAGAGAGTGATCCTTACTATCCACTATGTGACCTATTGTTTTGTTTGAGGTATTGGGAGGTCTATAGACTGATCCCTATTATCTCTTATTTGGTATTAGGAAAGTCAAGTGAATTGATCCTTACTACTATACTAGGCCGGTGTTATAGTCATGGTCAAGAATATAAG
>CANXYI011924693.1:0-12098 GCA_948208565.1 Hura crepitans | reverse complement strand
AACTCAGAATGTTTCAACACATCTACCAAGCAGAGGGAACTCTAAGTCTTATAGAGGGTTAAAACTCTCACCTATCTACCAAGAGGAATGCTTGGTCTTGGAGAGGGTTAAAACTCATAACTTAGAATATCTTAACACACCTACCTAGCAAAAAGAATGCTTGGCCGTAAAGAGGGTTAAAACTCATAACTCAAAATATCTCAACACACCTACCTAGCAAGAGGGATGCTTGGTCCTATAAAGGTTAAAACTTACACCTACCAAGTAGAGGGAACTCTTGGTCTTGGAGAGGGTTAAAACTCACAACTCAAAATGCTTCAACACACCTACCAACTAGAGGAAACTATTAGCCTTATAGAGGGTAAAAAATTATTCATACCTAGTAAGAGGAATGTTTGGTGCTGGAGAGGGTTAAAACTCACAACTCAGAATATCTCAACACACCTACCTAGCAAGAAAAATGCTTGGTCCTAGAAAGGGTTAAAACTCAACCTACTAAGTAGAGAGAGCTCTCAAAACCAACTCTAAGGCATAAGTACATGTCTTTTCCTTTCTTTTGAACTTTGATGCAACTTGATGTGTACAGTTCTCAAGCCCTATTAAAAGGGGTCAATTATAGACACAAAAGTCAGAGATGCTTCTTAGTTCTAACGATTTCTAATGATGAAGCCTACAGATGCCAGATGTTTCTTAAGGGATGTGAGGGGAGACCTATAAACCAAGCAAAACACCCCAAAGATAGAACCTAAACCACCATTAAAATGCCTATGGGAGACACCCAACAAATATCCTATGGTGTTTGCACTAATTACATTCACATAGAAAATAAGTCCATATGGACTTAATTGACACAGAGGCTATTTACATTCGTACGGCTTTCATTCCATGAGGGTAAAGTCTGTGTGGACTAAAGCGCATAAGTTCATGTAGACTAGATGAACTTAGGGTATCTCTAGACCACTTGCTAGAAGACTAAAGTGACATATGGGGACCACATGCCATTTCTTAAAAAAGAGTTATAAAAAGTTGTCCTAGGGAGAAAAAAAGGGGCTTTTGACATTTCTTGAAAAAGGGAGGTGGAGAAAAACTATGGGTAGCATCTTCTTCCCTTTTCACCATCCACCAAAAAGCTAAAACAACCAAAACCTCCATAGCCAACCTTGAAACATTGAAGAAAGCCACCATTTTTAAAGATTGAAGGAGTAAAAATTCACATCTCTTAAAGGAATCCTCCATTTTGTGGTATATACTTGAGGAAACCCTTAAAGGGGCTCTCCTCTCTCTTCTTTGTATTACATTTTGCTATTTTTGTTTTTATTATCGATTTTCTCTCTTTTTTCATAAGTTTTCCTTTTCTTTTCTGTGAGGTCTAGGACCCTTAATGAAAATAGAGTGTTAAATGACCTATTTTGATAGCCTTACTCCATTAGAGAGGGGGGGACCATTGTTCATTTCATTTTTAATGGGTGTTCTTTGTTATCTATCTAATGAAAAGTCCGTGCAAACCTCTTCATGTGAGGGATGGAGTCTGCATGGACCTATTTTCCAAGAGCTTGCCTAACATATGGCCGTGCGGACTTATCTTAGATTCTGTGTTTACCTTCTTTTCTGTTTTTTTCATCTTCTTTTTGGACTCTAGGATTCTATATGAAAAAAAAGGGTATTAAAAGACCCATTTTGATAAGTCTATCCTTTTAGAGAGGGGAGATCATTCCTATGTTCTTCTTGCCATGCTTTGCTCTTTTGCATATTCACTTTTAATTATTTACTTTCATATATATCTTTTTTGCTCTTTTATTTATTTACTTTTAGTGATTTACTCTCATACATACATCTCTTTTGCTACATCGTGCTTCTATTGGTGTGAAATATCTTGTTAGAAATTTTTTCCTTTGCCCTTTTTCGACAATAAGGATACATTAGTGCAAACTTTTCCTTAGGGAAGTTTAAGTCCCCGTGGACCTATCTTCGTGCCTACTACCTATTTTATTATATCCATGCAGACATATATTCTATGCTAGCTCTTTGTTTTTTCTTGTTTCATTCATGTGATTCCATAGTGGCTTTAAGTTCATGTAGACTTACTTTGCATGCTCTTTTAGGTCTGTGTGGACCTTTATGGGTTTCAGTAGGATTGTCTCATTTTTCCTTATTTATTTATTTATTTATTTTGGGTCAGTATAATTAATTATTTTTATCCTTTTTAGATCTTTTATTATAGGACTTTCAGTTGTAATTATTTTGAATATTTCCCTGTATAATTCCATGTATGTTGCGATAGGTAGATTAAAATGATTTTCGATTCGATTAAAAAACCATAGTCATACTAAAATGTTTTATAAAAATAAGGGTTTTAGGACTAAAGTCCCTAATTGCTTATAACTGTATTAATTTGGTAAAGCAATAATCTTTCAAAGAATAAATGTGTTAATTTGAGCAATCTTAGGGACCAAAGTGCTCTTTCCAAAGTTTTTAAATTTTGATAAATAGGTTTCGACTAAAATGTTTTTGGACTAATGTCCCTATAATAATAATTGGCCTAATTTCATATATGTTGGACGTATAAAGTTCTATTTATTTTAATATATGATATCTTGTTTGCTTTAATTTTAATTTGCTTGCCCTTATGTGCAAATGTGTTTATTTTGATTGTAATAACCGTATGCTTGAGGGAATTGATAAAAATTAGAACTATCGAGATAAAAGCCAATATTAAATAATGGGCTTGAATAAGAGGGAATTCTTGAACACTGAAATCTCTTTGGTTTTCTTCCCGGATTAATTGCCTGAGTGGTGAACCAACTCGTAGAGGGAAATTTACACATGTCGAGCACCTCCAACTAGCTAATTTTCTTACATTAAACCCTAATATACCCCTAACACCAATTTAAGGTTAGCCTAACTCTTAAATTTAATAAAATCATATAACACATCTATTATGGAAAATGCTCAAAACACACATACACTCACATATTTTGTTGAATACACTTATAGAGCGATTATTTGGCATCTTGAATGGCTTTTTACGACTTCTTTTTGCCTTTATCCTTATTCTCCTCTAAGTTCTCTAAATTCTATAATAGGAAATATATTAGAAAAATTTAAAGAAATTTTATACAACTCTAAATTCAAAATTACACTAGAATCATTTATTAAAGCACCTCTAATTATTTAAAGAAATGCTAGGGTTGGATTTAGGGTTTACCTTAATTTTATGGTTTGAAACCATAAATATTCAAACTTCTCTTTTTGTATCTAAATCACTTTTGCAAAATTGACACTAGAATTGAACTCTTGAGGTGATGTAGATCATTTTAGGTATATAAAGTGGAGGATTTCATAAAGATTTGGGGGATTTATGAAGAAACAAAAGGGAAAAGAGAGAGAAAGCTTATATGGCATCAACCTAAAGGGAAAGGGGAGAAAAGAGGTGTTTTGATCTATGTGACACATTCACACATATCCACCTTTTATATTAAGACCATGGATGGCCACAATTGCGCCATATGGTGATTTAATGGCTACGATTAATCCTATTTAATTTTTAAGCATTAAAAATGTGGTTATAATGTTTAAGACCTTCAAAAATACTTTTCTCCAGACGAAAAATTATAGAATTTCCCAATTTAAGGAGCTTTAAAATCTCGGGTCCTAAACCCAATAGGAACTCGTTTAATTAATCAATTGCATTTTTAAGAAATTTAAATAAATACTCATTAATGTTAAAAAATTTTGATTTCATCACCATTGTACTAATTGGAATTTTTAACACTCAAGTTGTGCTATTTTTAGGGCAATTTAGGCACATCCCGACCATTTTACCACTCGACGTAAACTAAGGTCACTATTCACTAGATATCGACATGAAAAATTTTATAGGTTCAATCGTTACTTCAAATAACTTTATTTTCATCGTTATTTCACCTATCACTATTTTATGACTAGTACTTGCTTTTAGTCATCTTAGTGTGGTCCATTTACTCAAGAAAGACCATTCATGCCTCTAGAAGTATTATTCACAAAACTAAGGTTTTAGGGCATTATATTTCCTTCCCTCTAAAGAAATTTCATCCTTGAAATTTACTTGGTTCAAATAGGTGTGAGTATTACTCCCTCATATGTTGTTCATTTTCCTAAGTTACTTTATACGAGTCATGATGTTTCCACAACACTTTCGCCAATGGGACCACTTTGTTATGTAGCTTTTTGATCTCATATGTTAGGATTTAGACCGGTTCTTTATCATGTGAAAGGCCTAGTTGCACCTTTACTTCCTTTACTGATAACACATGTGAAGGATTAGATTTATACCTCTTTAATTTTGAGACATGAAAGATGTCATGAATCTATTATATCTCTAGAGGCAATGCTAATATATAGGCCACTAGCCCTACACATTCAATGACTTTATATAAGCCAATAAACCTCAAACTCAATTTGCCGTTCTTGCTAAATTAGAGTATCTGCTCCTATAGTGATACCTTAAGGAAGACTTTATCTCCTATTTCATGCTTAATTGGCTTCCTTTTTAAGTTTGCATATGATTTTTGTTTATTTGTTGCTACTTTCAATGGATCTGTGAAAATCTTGACTTTCTCTTTTGCATCTTTGATCAAATATGGTCCCATCAGCTTACTTTCATCCAATTCACTTTAGCATAGCAGGGTCTTACATTTTCTCCCATATAAAGCCTCTTATGGTGCCATCTTTAGACTTGCCTAATGGCTATTATTGTATGTAAATTATACTAAGGATAGATATCAATCCTAATTGCCTTTAAATTCAATGGCATAGCTCTTCAGCATATCCTCTAGTACCTGAATCACCTGTTCTAATTGGCCATCAATTTATGGCTGGAATGCCGTGCTAAAGGTAAATTGAGTACCTAAGGAATCATGCAATTTCTTCCAAAATCTGGATGTGAACCTCAGGTCTCAATCTAAAAAAATGGATGCTAGCACTCTATGTAGGGACATAATCTCATCCATGTATAGCTGTGCAAGCTTTCCTAGCGAGTAATCCATTTTTATTGGGATAAAGTGTCCCATGGTCAGCCTATCAATAATCACCCATACTATATCACATTTACTCCTAGTTGTGGTTAATCTAACTACAAAGTCCATTATGACTCTTTCTTGTTTCCATTATGGTATTGCTATAGGATGAAGCAATCCAAAAGAAACCCGGTGTTTAGCTTTTACTTATTGATCGGTGAGACATTTAGTCATATATTCTACTATATCCCTTTCCATTCCAAGCCATTAATAGGAGGGCTTTAAGTTATGGTACATTTTTGTGCTCTAAAAATACATGACATATGGGGATTTATAAACTTCTTGCAAACTCTATCTCTTAATGTCCTCTCTATCAGGCACACACAATCGATTATAATAATATAAGCATTTATCTACTTTGATTTCATGATTAGTAGGCTTCCTCTCTTTGATCAAACCTATTATATGCTTAAGTTGGCTGTCATCATTCTAGGCTTCCTTTACTTTTTCAATCAAATTATGTTTCACTAGTAATTCAGCTAACAAGGCTCTATCTTCTAGGTATTACAACTGTGCATTCATTGTTTTCATGGCATATAAAAGTTTTTGGCTTAATTCATCAGTTACCATATTTGCTTTACTGAGATGGTAATTGATTAAAAAATCATAGTCTTTGATCAACTCCATCCACCTCTATTACCTTAGGTTTAACTCCTTCTGGGTAGGTAAGTATTTCAAAATTTTATGATCATTATACATGCAATATCTTTCATTATAATGATAATGCCTTTATATTTTCAAGGCAAAAATAATATCAACTAACTCCATATCATGAGTCAAATAGTTTCTCTCATATGGCTTCAATTGTCTAGATACATAAGCCACTACTTTGCCTTTTTGCATCAATATGCCCCCAAGTCCATTATGTGAGGCACTACTGTAGATGACAATGTTTTTCCTGAATTCTAGTTGTGTAAGGATAGGGGCTTCTGTTAACATGGCTTTCAATTTGTCAAAGCTTTCTTAACACTCGTGATCCCATACAAATTTCACATCTTTCCTTAATAGGCATTGCATGAGAGTAGCAATCATTAAGAATCCCTTAACAAACTGCTCATAGTACCCAGCTAACCTAAGAAGCTTTTAATCTTCGTCACATTTCATGAAGGCTTCCATCCTATTATAGCCTTGATTTTGCTTAGGTCTACTTTTATTCCTTTTGTTAAAGCAATATGTCTTAGAAATGCTACTTCATTTAGCCAAAACTCACATTTTCTCAGTTTGGCATAAAGCTACTTCTCTCTTAAGGTTTGCAATACTAACTTGAGGTGTTATTTATGCTCCTCTCTAGTCTTAGAATAAACTAGAACAGTATCAATGAATACACCATAAACTAATCCAAGAATGGTCTAAATATCTAGTTTATTAGGTCTATGAATGCAGCTGGGGCATTAGTCAGCCTAAATGGCATCACTAAGAACTCATAGTGTCTATAACTGGCACGAAAGGCTATTTTCGGGACATCGAATTCCTTTATTTGGAGCTAATGGTACCTGGATCTCTAATTGATCATTGAGAAAACACTGGATCCTTCAAGTTGATCAAACAAGTTATTGATCTTAGGTAGTGGGTATTTGTCCTTGATGGTTATATTATTGAGCTATTTATATTCCATACATAGCTGCAAAGAACTATCCTTTTTCTTTACAAATAAGATTTATGCTCCCCAGGCTGAAACACTAGGTTAGATAAACCCTTTATCTAGTAGCTCCTACTGTTATGTCTTCAATTCTTTTAACTTTGTAGGTGATATTTTATAAGGGGTATCGACATTGGTGCTGTGCTTAGGTACACCTTGATGACAAACTCAATCTCATGCTAAAGTGGTAACCCCAACAACTCATTTGGGAAGACATCTCAAAAATTTGCTACCTCTGGTATTTGATTGACATTGGGTCCTATCTTTTTAGTATCAACTACATGTGCAAATATGCTTGGAAACCTTTTTGGATCATCCACTTAGATGTTAACACAGAGATAAATTTAGATAAGAAGTCTATTCTTTAACCAACTACTATAATTTCCTCCCCATCTACCATTTAGATAGTGAGTCTCTTTTATATGCAATCCACTATAGCATAGTGCTTAGATAGTCAGTCCATACCCAGTATGGCATTGAATTCATTGAAAGGTAGCTCAATAAGCTTAGCAAGAAAGATGTGTCTTTGGATAGCTAAAGGACAATTCTTGTACACTCTATTTGCTATCACACATTGCCCTATAGGATTATTAACCACAGTCTCTATATCTAAAGGCTTTGATTATAGTCCTATATCCTGTACTAAAGTGGTGTAAACATAGGAATGTGTGGACCTCAAGTGAATTAGTTTTAAGAAAGCTAAATCAAGAAAGTAAAATATACCAACAATAACATTTGGGGAGTTTATCTTATCTCGGACTCAAATGGCATATTGACAAGCTGGTGCTTGAGCCTCTACTCTATGGCTCACCTCAGATTGAGGTTTTTAACTTTTTTCGAGTCTACCTCCTTTGCTTTATTTTGGACTCTTAGCCGGTGCTAGTGAAGAGGCCTGAAGTTATGTGGAGTCATCAGTATTAGGTTTGAATGGATAATCTTTTTGGTGTTGGCCCTTAGAATTAGATTTATAGCATGTTTCTATGATAGATCTCTAACATATAGCTCTGTGTCTCTTCCCACATGTGCTACAGATAGTCAGTACACTCCTAATAGTGGAAACTAGTGCACTTGTGGTTAGTATCTATTGTCAAGGCCAAAATTGCCCTACTGGCCCAGATCTCTCAGTCAGGATTGATCCTTATGATATCTATGTAGCTAGGCCTCCTTTCTATCTTTTGCCCCCTTTTAGGGTAGAGCTAGTTTAACCTACTATGAAGGATCCTTTTTTCTAGAAATTCTCCTTCTTTTCCTTCAATATATCCTCTACTATTTAGGCTATAGCAATTGATGGAGCAAATTCTCTAATCTTACTTATAGCTACCTGTAGTCAGATGTCAATATCAAGGCCTTTTTCAAGCTGCCTATGCCTTTCTTCTTTTTATGGGTTTGATTTTTATTGCATGTTTGCTTAGTCTAGAAAACTCTTTTCAATACTCTGATATTGGTCTTCCTCTCTATTTTAGGTTAAAAAACTATTGTCTCTTCTTTTTTGGATAACTCTTTATAATATACCTCTTCCTAAACTCATGCAAAAAGAAGTCCCAAGTTAGATATGTTAGAGCTTTACTTTTTGCAACTATTCTCCACTAGTGATATGGCTCCTCTTGTAGTAGTAGGGTGGCATAAATCAAGTTCTCCTCTTAAGTGCACTTCAACTACTTTATTATCCAATCGATTCTTTTAAGCCAATACTCTACTATAGAGGAATCATCTCTATTTCTCTACAAAAAATCTATAGGCCTTATTTTCTTTACATATACTAAATACATCTTTTAGAGAGCCTAAGATGATTATTGTGGTGTTAGTGGTAGACGTGGGGTAACTATTGCTGCAACTTGTTTAAACACTTCTACCATTTGTTGTATTAGTGCTAGTTATACTTGCATTAGTTGAGTATGTGAAGGTGGCTACATCACTTGGTACTAGAGTTTTTGAGCTTGCCACCTCCTCAACAGTTGTGGAAGGATGGCTATCCACCTCTTTTACACCAACTTGTTGTCTTGGTTTACTCATCTTCAATCTATATTAGAGAATAAACATTAGCCTTAAACATTGTAGTGATGTATGATATATGTATATATGAAACCCTATGGCACTCATATGTAGCCTAGGAACATCTAAACCTTTCTCTGATACCACCTATTGTGACACCCCTCACCTGACTCGGTAGCTAGATCTGAATAAGAGATGGCATATTGTGACACCTCCCACCAAAACTATTGCTTGCTCGAATAAGAGATGGCATATTAACTGATTTTGCCTAGCTATACCATAATCTCCTTAAAACCTTGCTAGATATGTGTACCTAATTCATGAAAACTCTAAGCCTACATGCAAAAATCCACGTGCTATATGCACAAGCATATAAAATAAACTATCATGCTCAGGTGGAAATATAACAACATAACGGCTACTCAGTGTCATATGCCAAAATAAAACCTGTAGAAAATAACACTTTATAAAGTTACAATCTCAAATCTACATCCTGGACCATTTTAGTTCTTATAACCTATCTCAATTCACATTCTCACAATTAGGCTGTCATATCAGTTGTAACGATCAAACCATTAGCATATAGACATGTCCACATGCATGCACATCATAAGCATAAAGCATCTATTATATTGGTATACATCTTCACTGAAACTAAGTTAACATATACATAAGACAAAATTTACTCCTACCTATTTATTGATGAGTTCTATCTACTATTATGTACATCACACTATACATGCCAAAAATACACTAAAAGGGTTGAAGCTAGCTTTACTGCACTGCTGCTTTGAGGCTAGACTAAAGCTACCTATTTATAACCTACACATTAAAAACACGATGCGCTAAGCATAAAGCTTAGTGGTGTATTCAATAAAATATGCTCATACTTGCACATACAATTACATTTTGTATACAACATCACACAACATATGTGTCATGAAGTGAGCCCATGCATTATCATGTCTAATTAGTTACATAATTAGTCCAATCATTTTACTTAATTCCATTTATCATGCCCATGTTCTTACCTACTTGTTGCATTGTCATTTGTTTGTCTTGTTTTATGCCATTTAATGTGATTAATTATTCATATACCCTCATGTGCACTTATATCATGAATTGAGTATTACTTCATTTTTGGTTATATCACATACTGCTTATTTTAAGTTGCTAGCCTATATCTGATAGACACTAATCCCAATATTAGATATTGGGATCACAATATGCAGTGGCCCACATTTTAGACCTCACAGCTGCTGAAACAGCGTATCACATTAATATAAGTGTGTAGTGGCCTTATTAAACCTCTTGGTGGCCACACCCACTTTATAATACATACGGTGGTTCTGTTGGACCTCCCGATGGCTGCACTTGAATAAGTATCAATATCATCAAAATATATGTGTAGTGGTCCTGTTGAACCACCCGACAACTGCACTCATATAGAATTAGGTGCAGTAGTTCTATTGGACCTCTTAGCTTTTGCACTCGTATTATAATAAAATATCATCCAATATCAACATATCCATATGTGACTGACACCAAAGTGTCCTAGCAGTCGCTACTTCCTTAGTTGATCGGTCAACCTATCCAGTAAGTTGCCTAACACATATGGGTTGTCAATGTTATTACCATTATTACATATACATTATAGGTTTCACTTACCATTTCTCAAGTCTAATTCTAATTTCACAATTTCATCATACTTGCACATATTTTATAACCATTGATTTACCAAATTGTGGTATGTTATGTGACCATATTTCCACATTACCATTTCTCACTATTACTCATGTTATGCCATTAACCATTCCATCACTATTCATTCTTCTTCCATATCACATTTGTAATTCAATGCCATGACATAACTTCCATTAAATACATTGTCAATTATCAATACACATTACTAAATGTATTACCAAACACACACATTATGTTTACACATTTCATTATACAACACACAGGTTTCATGTTCAACATTCCTAATATCTCACACATTTATTAATGTACATATCTAATACATGTTGTACCAATTTATTCATGCCTGATACACTTTGATTGCATCAATTGTACCATAAATCCCTTAATTGCAACTATGTCCCTTCCTAACATATCGTTCGACCATAATTCCATTTTCACCATTAAAATTCTTTTCAACCCAAATTACATTTATACTAGCCAATTTTTATACATTAAATAATATACCCCCTAATTCCATTTTAGCATTATCATAAATTTAATAAAATCACATAATGCACCTATTATGGAAAATGCACAACACACACATACATTCACATATTTTATTGAATACACTTATAGAGCGATTATTTGGCATCCCAAATAGTGCATTATAGCTTCTCTTTGCCTTTATCTTTACTCTCCTCTAAGTTTTCTAAATTCCATAGTAGGGGATATATTAGAAAAATTCATACAAAATTCTATATAACTCCAAATTCAAAAACAACATTAGAATCATCAATTAGAACACCCTTAATTACCTAGAAGAATGCTAGGGTTAGGATTTAGAGTTTACCTAAATTTAGGGGTTTGAAACCCTAAATATTCAAAATTCTCTTTTTGCCTCCAAATCACTTTCTTTTGCAAAATTGACTTTAGAGGTGATGTAAATCATTTTAGGTATATAAAGTGGAGAATTTGACAGAGACTTTTGGAATTTAAGAAGAAACAAAAGGGAGAAGAGAGAGAAAGCCTATATGGCATCGGCCTATGGGGGAAAGGGGAGAAGAGAGGTATTTTGATCCCATGTGACACATTCACACACATCCACCTTTTTTATTGAGACCATGGATGGCTACGATTATGCCATATGGTGATCTGACGGCTATAATTAATCCTATTTTGGTTTTAAGCTTTAAAAATGTGATTATAATGTTTAAGGTCTTCAAAAATACTTTTCCCCACACAAAAAATTATAGAATTTCCCAATTTAGGGACCTTTAAAATCTTGGGTCCAAAATCTAATGGGAACTCGATAAATTAATCAATCGTATTTTCAAGAAATTCAAATAAAATACTTATCAATATTAGAAAATTCTGATTTTAACACCATTAGACTAATTAGAACTTTTGACCTTTTGGTTATGCTATTTCTAAGTTAGTTTGGGCACATCCTGACCATTTTACCATTTGACATAATCTAAGGTCACATTTACTAGATATCAATGTGAAAAATTTTATTAGTTCAGTGGTCACTTCAAATAACATTGTTTTCATCATTATTTCACCCATCACTATTTTATGACTAGTACTCCCTTTCAATCACCTTCGTGTGGCTAGTTACTTGAGAAACACTACTCATGCCTTAGGAAGTATAATTCATGAAATCGGGGTTTTTTGGCATTACACTTATTATTTTTCTCAATCTATATTTTTAGTTGCAATTAATATAA
>CANXYI011924652.1:0-19858 GCA_948208565.1 Hura crepitans | reverse complement strand
GATAGTCAAGGTTTCATCAAGCAACTCCCAATGTAACACTTAATTGCCCATTTATCCCTAAAAAATTCATGTAAACTAAGAGATGTCATCATTTAGATGCTAATTCCACATCACTAAAGCATGGTTCTAGTCCTATAGAGTCATATGGTATGGCAAAAAGGCTTAAATTCACTTACCTTGCAAGAGCACCCTTGTGACACAAGTTATTCAGCCTTCCACAGTGGTTCCTCCTCCCTTCTTGAAGCTGTCTTTTACCTTAATTCACTATAAACATAAGTCACACATATCCCTATAGATTTTAAGAACCCAAAACACCTATTTCTACCTAAGAAATCTCAAGAAAACCCAAAGGAAAGACAAGGAACTCACCTAAAACACCTTTATTGGATAATTTCTATCTATGAAACTTTATGAATTTTTATCCAACTCTTGAAGACTCCTTTTGCTATGCTTCTTCTTCCTCTAACTTCTTAACATCTCAAATTGAATTTAAGGATGAAGAAATGGTAGAATTGATTAAGGAAAGATAAAGAAAATGGCTACCAAATGTTGTTATGGCATCGTTCCTTGGCAAGAAAAGAAAAGGGAATTCTTTTTTGTTTAAGTGGAAAAATACAATTCTCATGGCCAATTGGCCATGTGTAATGCCCTTACAACTTGCCATGTGGCATGGGTGGGTCTTGCAACCTCCTGAACCATCTCAAAATAGCTCGATTTTTGGCAAAAATTTAGAAATTCACCAAAATTCACATGGACCTAAAAAAATTGCACTATTTACCTTAAAAATCATATTTTAATCCCCTCTACATGCTTATAAATTTTGCAGCCAAATTCTATTGATAGGATAATTTTTAGATTGCCTTGATTTGTATGCCAACTTTAAAAATTACAAATGACCTTAGAATTCAAAAATTCTTTCACTAATAAAATTAATGGAAATTTTGAGCTTTAGGGTATGATATTCTCAGGTCTGTCCGTGCATATCCCGGGTCATTCCCAGCTTAAAAAATTTTTGTTACAAGATCAGTAGCTTACAGTCCAAAATGAATTATTGGTTCTACTAAATTTTTAAATTTTGCCTTTTTATCATTTAAAAGCCCCTCAAAGTTTCATAACTAGTGTCATCACCTCAATTTATGTGTAAGTGACCTGACACCCAGGGCACACTTCTCGGACCTAGTGGTATTGTTCACAGAGCTTCAAAACATAGGCGTTACAACTACATTGGTGACAGTGGTGCTACAAATGTATTTGATGCAATCCTTTGATGTGACAGGTGCTACTAAGAGTGCTCTAGCTAGCTTCTCTATGAAAGATTCCAATTTGATCATAGTAGAAAGGCGAGTTTTGTTATTGGAGATATTATTAACATTTAAGAGGAGGACTCATACTATTGTCATGTATCAATTCCATCTTATTATTTTGATTCTTTTTCTTTATGGACTTCTAACATGACTATGATAATGAATTGGGACTAGGTAGTCACTGTCTAAGATATATTAAATGTGTTTACAACATTATTGAGTTTAGATTTTATATATATAAATATGTGAAATTGGCTTTCTCAATTAATAAGGGTTAAAATTAAAGATGAGTTATTGCTTAAAGTAATTGCTCATTTTAATGATGTTAAGTTTTGAATAAAAAGTAAGGTTAACTGATGATCTAAGTGTGCAACTTATCCTAGTGTGTTAGTGGAGGGATTTGGCTATGATGAAGATTGAAAAAGAAAAGGCTTGTGGGAAGGAATGTTGAGTTTAGATTGGTAAAGATAGCTAAAAAGTTTTGATGAGATTTCAAAGGTAAATACCCAAGCTTAATATGGTATATTTAATTACTTTCTATACTTTCCATATTTTTCATAGGAAAAGATGAAAAATGCTTGCATATGTATATCATTTAACATAAAGTGTTATATGAGGGGTGGTAAGTGGTATATAGGTATGTTTATGCCTTATAGATTAAAAGTAATTATAAGTATAGGTACCATATTGTGAAACTTAGTGAAAATAATTTTGGGTTGTAAATTAAAATCAATTACGTATTTTAAATTTAAAAGGTGGTATAAGTTGATGAATGCTTAAGCATTATGAATTCTATGATTTATATGTGAGTCATTTAAGTGGATTTAAGACCAAACCATATATAGTGTGTTCATTAATTGATTTTTATATGCCAATATATGTGATGCATATAATTAGAATGCATTTTTGTAAATATGCATTTGGTATTGGAATTTGAGTTATTTATGCATAAATTATGTAATATGATGGAATTAAAATAATGATAAGCATTTCTAAAGCTATATGAGTACATGAAAAATGGAATGTTTGAAAAAAGAAAAGGCACAAAATTCAAATACAATAATATCTCATGAGTAAGAGTATGCAAATATAATGCCCAAAAATCCCAATTTCGTGAATAATATTTCCCAAGGGATGAAAGTGTTTCTCTAGTAATTAGGTCATATTGAGGAGGCTAAAGGGGAGTACTAGTCATTGAACTATGATTGGGTAAATAATGATGAAAATGAAATTATTTGCACTTGCCACTAAACCAATAAAAGTTTTCACGTCGATATCTAGTGAATAGTGACTTAAGTTCACATCGTGTTTTTAAATTTTTATAATGTATCTAGACTGACATGAAAATTGTATACCTTAAAGGTTAAAAATTCCAAATGATTAAGTGGTGGTGGAATTTAAATTTTCTAATTGATATTTAATTGGAATTTCTTAGTTACGTGAGTGAATAGTTAACTTAGTTCTAATTGGAATTTTGGCCTAAGATTCTTGGGGTCCTTTAATTGTGAATTCCTATAATTTTTGAAATTGAAAGAAATATTTTTGGAGGCCTTTAACATTAAAACTACATTTTTGAAGCTTAAAATGTAAATAAGATTAATCTGGATTGTTCGACTACCACATGGTGCGATTGTCACAATCCATTATCATAATATAAATAGGCTAAATGTATGCATATGTACATAATCACATTTGGCTCATCTTCTACCCTAAAGCACCCCAAGTCAGTGCTGTTGTGCTTTTCTCTCTCCTCCCATATTTTTCTTCATTTCTCATCTAATTCCCCCTAAAAACACTCAATTCATATATGCAAAATGATCCTTGCAACTTCTAAAACTCGACTATATTACCAATTTTTTTTAGAAAAGGTTATTTAGAGGTAAAAATAGAGGTTAGAAAGTTTATGGTTTCAAACCTCTAAATCACACTACTCCCCAAATCAAACCCTAGCCATTTTTTTAGGTAACTAAAGATGCTCTAAATCACAGTTCTACTATTATTTTTGACTTTAGAGTTACATATATTTCTCTATGAATTTTTCAAATTTATGTTGTATTAATAAAATTAGAGAACTTGAAGGAGAATGAGAACAAAGGCAAGGAAAAACTATAGAATCAAACATGAGATGTCGAATAATATCTCTGTAAGTGTATTTGATAAAATATGTTCTTGGAAATGTTATTTGTGAAAATTCCATAATAGGAGACAATTAGGGTTTGCAAGCTTTTAGGGGTTAGGATAACCCTAAATTGATTTTAGTGGTATATTAGGGTTTAATGCATGTGAATTGACTAATCAAAAAGAAAAATAAAGTGAAAATGAGTTAAATATGAATGATTGAAAAATGTGCATGTAATATGGAATTCAAGGATGTGGATAGAATTTATTAAATTATTTTGTATGAAGAGGAAATTAAAGTATAGTGAGTAAAAATCATTATGTATAACATGTAATAAGAATTTACAATGATGACTATATGAAATGATATGAATGTAGCTCATGAAATGTACATATGTACATGGTGACATATGTAGTGCATTTGTGTGTATCATGTGAATTAGTGCATTTATGTCTAACATATGAGTTAGTAACTTAATTTAACAATATGTATAACATTAATATAAAAATGACAAATGATGATGCATGTAATGAAAATGATGTTGTGGGGAAAATAATATAATATGGCCACTTAAATGACAATACTCGATGACAATTGATGAATATTCATATGGAGATCCTTTTGACAAAATATGTGACATGATACTAACATGACAATGTCAAATGAACATAATGATTAGGAATTAGTAGGATAACACAAAAATGTGCATTGTAAATAAAAAAAAAGGTGAAACACAATAACTTATATGTGTTAGGCAGCCCATTAGATAGGTTAACTGGTCAACTAGGGGATATAGCAATTACTAAGACACTTAGGCATCAGTGATGTTGAAACTTGATTATATATGATTTTATCATTAGTGTAAGGCCACTAGAAGGTCTGATAGAATCACTGCACATATTCATTTATGCATGTAGCCACTAGGCGGTTAAGTTAGACCACTACACATATATATGTTGGCCATATTGACTTTTATTTGATTATTTCATGTGGGTGCAGCCGTCTGGAGGTCTAACAAGACCACCAAACATAATCTTAAATGGGTACAGCCACTAGGATATTTAATAGAACCACTGTATATTATAATGGACATGCTGGTGCAGCAGCATGGTGGTATAAAACATTGGCCACTGCAAAATGTGATATTGATATCTAGTACTTAAATATGTTTCTTCTAGATATGGGATAGAAAGCAAAATGGTGAAAATGTGATATAGGGATATGAAATAATCGGATAAAAAGTTATGGGCAAATGAACCAAGTGTACTAGAAATAATTTCATGATGATGTATTAATTAACTTGAATAATGAATCTTTCACTTAATAACAATTTGTAAATGTGAGAGGAATTAATTTCAAGCACATGTGGACATATAAGTGGCATAGAATGGCTACACATATGTTATGGAAAAATAATAACTTATGATGACTAAATAATAATAAAAAGGTCATGGAAAAATGTATAAATGTTGAGTAACATATCCATTATAGGAATGTATGCTTTCCATGAATGCATATGTGTGTATGCATAGTTTATCGAATAGACTACTACGGGCTATGCTTAGCACATCGTGTTTTCTAATGCATTGGTCATTGATAGATTGAGCTCCACATTCTGCCTCAAAATAGTAGTGTAGTGTAAAAAACCTCATTTTGGTATAGTTTGGTATGTCATTTATGTGATGTAAATAAAATTAGTGGCACTTATATATGTATAAGTAGGGTGTGGGTCTAGTATGGTAATGTATATGTATAGTCTATCAAATACACTATCATGTAATCTATATAAACAAGTACTAGGAGTACATGATTATTATATGATATGTGTCTGATATAGTGTGATATTGAGATTGTGACACATGTTATGACTATAATGTAACTTTGTATTTATTGATGATGTTGGAGGGTCAAAAGGACCAGATGATTGAGTTTGAGTTTTGAATTTTTATAGAGTGCTATTTTCATAAGTTTATTTTGGGACATACACAAATAATAAGGTTTTATGAAGATAATGGTACCATTAGGTAAAGTTGGTCAACATGTCATCTCTTATTCGAATCGGTAATGGTTTGGGTAGGAGGAGTCACAATGTGCCATCTCTCATCTAAATTTAGCTATTGGGCAAGGTGAGGAGTGTTACATTAGGTGGTATCAAAGCCAAGTTTAGGTGTTCCTAGGCTATATATGAGTGCCATAGGGTTTATATATGCATATATCACACACCATTGTACTACTTTAGGCTAATATATTTTTCTTGATATAGATTGATAATGAGTGATTAGAAACTAGTTATTAGTGCTAAAAAGGTAGAAAGCCATGCCCCTACCATAATCTAGGAGCCAATAAGCTCAAAAGCACCTATACCCTTTGATGCTGCACAGCCTATACTTATAAAGCTATCATAAGTACAATCAGCCTTGATATAGTAGATGGTTGAGGTGTTCTAATAATTGTTGTAGCTATTACTCCTCCTCCACCACTAGCACCACATCAACCACCAGTGCCACATGCCTTTTAGAAAACCTACCTTAAACACGTGAAGAAGATAAGGATAGTTTACTTCTTGGACAAAGATAAAGACAAATTAGCTGGAACAAAACATTGGCCTGAGGGTACTGAAAGAATATTAGTGCAATTGAAGTGCACACCTAAAAAAATCATGATTTGTGCAACATCTTTGCTACAAGAATGATTTTTTTAGTGGCAAACAACTATAGAAAAGAAAGCGCTATCGATATAACATTTGAGTTCTTTAGATCCCAAGTATATCTCTTATGGTATATGTCGAATTTATATTATTATTGATGTATATACAATAACACTCTTATATAGCTATAGGATAAGGCCTAAACTATATTGTATATATATCTTGTAAACTCCTATAAGAAAAACAAAAATAGCTTTAACTTCTACTTATGAGTATGATTTTGATATATGGTAACATTTTATTGAGATATTTTTATTTTGTGTTACGGAATTACGATATGGACAGTCAGATTGACCAATATGGAGATTTGATGAGTTATGTTGATATAGAAGTGTTTTTTTATTGATTACTATTTCAAATAGTGCTCTAAGTAGCCATTATGCTATTGGAATTTTATCACATCGATCCCAATAGTGAACCTATGAAAATGATTTTTAACTTTTCATGTTTTCATCACCTTGTGCATGCATAAGATTTTTTGAAACTAAGATTTTTTTTTTCATTGAATTTGATACATGAGATCATATATCATTCTATATGTCATTCATTATTTGGGTTTGGTGATTGAATCGGGTAAGAGGTGTCATATTTAGTGGTATTAGAGCTGTAATTTAGGCATTCCCTGATATGTATATAGGTTGTATAAGGGTGGGAAGTGATAAGGTTAAAAGGCTCTTGCTTGTGTTTTTTTTTATACATATTAACATGCTTGTGCATTTCATTCATCATTTCTAACCCTTTGTCTTATAGCCATTATAGATCCTCAAGCAACTCGGGTACATGGATCAGATGAAAGGATAACCCAACAAGAAGTCATTTATACAATTCATAACATGGCAGAGGAAGGCAATTCCTCAGTTTTAGACTTCAAAGCTAGGATGGATAAGAAATTTAAAGAGTTTAAAAAGAAAATTATGACTATGATCTCAAGGGCAATTACTAGGGTTGCTTCTACTTCAGGTACACCAACATCTACTGAAGCAATTATAGCCACACCTGCTGAAAGGACTGCTACTGCCTCGGGGGGAATTGGCACTAAAAAAAGACTATTGGTTCAGGTGAGAAGAATAAGAAGGTTAAATACTTCAATTTGAAGGTTGATTTCCTTGAGGATTATGAGGACGAATCTAGGAAGAGAATTGCACCTCGAAAGGTTGAGGATATAATTATGAAGAAGTTAGAAAAAAAAGATAGAACCAATAGCTAGGCTAATTACCATGGGTAAAGGGATAAATCCTAATGTGCTTACTCTAAAGTCTGAAGAAGTATTACTTGCAAAGTTTAAGATACCAAAATTACCCAAGTTTGATAGGACAACTAATCTAAAAGCTCTTGTTAAGTAGTATGCTACAATCATAAGAGGCATAAAACTTAGCACAAAGTGGAAGGTACCTTATTTTAGCTTGACATTATAGGGTAGAGAAATTAACTAGTACCATTGTCTAGAAAAGAAAGTGAAAAAAGACTAGGGTAAGATCACTAAGGCTTTCATCAATTAGTATGACTACAGCAATCACATTAAAGTTATTATGAAAGATCTTGAGCTACTTAAATAGAAGCCTAATAAGACATTTATAGTGTACTTGACAAGATAGAAGTCTAGAGTACTAGAAATGAGAAAGAAGCGAAAAATAGCAAACTAGATTTATATGTTCATTAAGAATGATAGTCCATACTTAAAAGAAAGAGTCAAAGCAAAAGGGCTCAAAGACTGGGAATCACTGAAGGATATAGCAATAAATCTGGAAGAAGAGCATACTGAGCAGAAAAGGAACTCATGAGGGTTTAATAATAAAAGGAACTTAAATACTAGAGGGATAAGCAGAATAGGTTTGGGTGGTATTGGTAAGACTTATAAGGTATCTAATATGACTACGCACTATTCAAATTTAGGCAAATTGTTGTTTTGGTGCTTGAAATAATTCTAAAAGGAGGGGAAGCTTCAACCTCTTTCTTTCAGACTTGTTAAAGGTAAGGGCTAGTTGTATCATAGATCGAACATATACTATCAATATCTTTAACATATAGGCCATGATATAGATAATTGCTGCTCTTTGAGGGATAGGATTCAAGACTTTATTGATTCAAGATAGATACCCGATCTAAAGAAGGGATAAAAAGGTCAAGGTGCCATTTTAAATGTACCTTTACCCATCAACATGATTAGTTTAGGGTTGCTAGAATGATATGTGCTATGGGATTTGTATGGAAATGGCTACTTAGTGGTGTAAAGAAGGATAGAGTCAAGTTAAGGTTAGGTTTGTTCGATAGATATTTGGTCTATCGATAGTGAGAGTGAACTAAAAGAATAGGTATAAGACTTATGGGTTAACTTAAATTCAGAGTAGAAAGTAAAAGACTTATAGGTTAACTCTATTCCAAAATAAAAATTAGGTAAGGAAGCAAAAACTAATGTAGTTACCCAAAGTGGTCGGGTAGTGCAAAAATTAGAAAAAGAGTTAGTTCCCTAGTTAGAGAGAAAGAAGAAGGTGCAGTGATAAAGCAATTGAAAAAGACACCCGCCTAGATTTTAATTTGGGATCTATTGCACCAATCCCCTTCTCACTGATAAAAAGTTGTTGAGGCCTTGTGTGTTGCAATGTTTTCATCTACCATATCACTATCTAAGCTAGTAGCAATGGTAAAGGGGTAAGAAAAGGTTGTTATAATTTTTTTAGATCAAGATCTTCCACTAGAATGGTGTCATCATAATCATCCTTCGTATATAAAAGCTAAAGTCAATGGCAAGCACAAAGTATGTGTAATGGTTGATGGTTAGTCATAAATTAATGTGTGCCCACTCAAAGCAGTAGCTACATATAAGAATGAAGATTCGATGATCTGTCAATCCAAACTCACCATCATGGCCTATGAAAATATAAAGAGATAGGCATATGGGACTTTTAAGGTCAAGGTCAAGATAAGGGTGATTATAGACGATATAGAGTTGACAGTTCTTTGATATCCCTTACAAATTTCTCCTTGCTTTTAGGAAGGCCATAGTTCTATAAGCTAGGAGGGGTTCCATCAACACTGCATCAGATGATAAAGATCCCTTACAAATATGTCATAACTATATAGGCTGTGAGGAAGAATCAAGTTTTGATGCTTGAGATAGCAAACCAACCTTTCAATGGGTTTCATATAGCTGAGATTTTCTCATAAGAAGTAGAGGGTGATCCCAAGGTTATAAAAAATGATGAAAAGGATGAATTAACTACCTTGTGTTAGTTTAAGACTTGGTTCAGAGTGTTTAATCTTAGCCATTTAGCCAAAAAAATAGAAGGATCCAAGGGGATTAGGATACATTGTAAAGACTTTAGAGCCAAGAAAGCCAAGTAAAGGAATCACACCACTGGAAGAAAGCTTTGTTCGAGTTATAGACAATGTTAGTTATTGTGGAGAATTAGAGCCAGTTTTTGTTAAAGGGAAAGTTATGCTAGGGTTTGAAATTTTTAGTGATGTGTTTGACTGGGCTGTGAATGAAGTCAAGGCCACTATAGAATTTTGGGATGAAGAAGTTAGGACCAACCTCACCAGTTTGGAAATCAAGCCCAAAGAAGAGATTCTAACAGCTGTAATACTCCAAGACAAAGGGAAGAATAAGATAGAAGAAGAAAATCCTCTAGAAAGGTTTTTTCAAATTTTATATGCACCTGAACTATTTGATGATGATATTTCTACTTCTTTTGTTAATAAAATAAATTATTTTGCTTATCTTAATAATGTCTCATCTAATTACATCATTCATAATGATAATCATGACACACATAACATGTTTGACATTAATTCAATCAATACTACCTCATTTAATCTCGGTACTACCAAAACTCCTAAAGAAATTTTAATTACATCTTATGTAACTCCTGAAGAGAGGATAAAATTTGAGAGAATATTAAAAAAAATATGAAAAAGTCTTTACTTAAACCTATGAAGACATGCTCTGGGTGGATTGAGAAATAGCTGAACATGCCATTTACGCATACCTAGAAGCAAAATTAGTAGAGTCAAAGTTAAGAAGGATAAGGTTAGAATGGGTAGAAAAGATAAAAGAAGAAGTGCACAAGTTGATTAAAGACAAGTTCTTAGAAGAAGTATAATATCCTTCCTGTCTAGCCAATGTATTACATATCGCTAAGAAAGATGGTAAGGTTAGGATGTGCAAAAACTACAGGAACCTGAATAAGGCCTACCCAAAAGATGACTTTTCGTCACCACACATAGATGTTCTAGTTAATAGAGCAACAATGTGCAAAATGTATTATTTTGTTGATGGGTATGCTGGTTACAAGTAGATTCTAAATAGGATAGTAAACAAGATAAAAACTATCTTCATCATAGAGTGGGGAACCTTTTGCTATAGGGTGATGCCTTTTGGCTTTAAGAATGCTAAAGCAACTTACTAGAGGATGACCATTAGGATTTTGGATGACCTGATTCACAATGAAGTGGAAGTACACATGGATGACATGATCATAAAATCCTCAACAAGAGAATGACATTTTAAGGCATTAGAAAAGTTCCTTAAGTAGATTGATCAGTACAACTTGCATCAAAATCCAAAAAAATATGCCTTTGGGGTAACTTTAGGAAAACTTTTAGGGCATATAGTGAGTCAAAGAGGGATTGAAGTGGATCCTAATAAGGTCAAAGCTATCATAAAAATGCCAATTCTAATGAAAGAAAAAGAAATAAGGGGATTTCTAGGAAGAATATAATATATCAGTAGATTCATAGCCAAGCTCACCACCATATGTGAGCCCATTTTCAAACTTCTAAGAAAGAAATAGCCAACTAAGCGGAATGATGACTGTAAAAAAGCTTTTGACACAATCAGGGCATATTTGTTAAATCCACTGATCCTATAATGACTAAGGCATGGGAAGCTTCTAACTCTCTATCTATCTATTGAAGAATGTTTAGTAAGGGATATGGTGGCACAAAAGGCCAAATATGCTAAAGTGGAAAAGATTTGTTTAGAAATAGTATCAGCTTCAAAGAAACTAAGACATTATTTCCTTTCGTATATAGTACAAGCAATATCTAAGCACAAGCCTCTAAGATATCTTCAAACGGCTTCATCATTTGTAGGCAGAATGAGTAGGTGGCCTCTTTTGCTCTAAAATTTAATATTTAGTATATAACAAGAAAGATAATAAAGGGCTGAGCAGTCACAAAATTGTTAGCCAATCATCTACTAGAAGGCAAAGCACTAGAGTTCGAATTCCTAGATGAGAACCTAAACCTAATAATGGTCTAAGGGTGGCAAATGTATTTTGATGGTGCAATAAATAATAAGGGAGTAGGAGTAAGAGTAATTCTCATAACCCCTTAAGGAGAAAAGATGATGTTAGCTAGAAAATTGAGTTATAAGGTTAGAAACAACATAGTTGAGTTTGCAGCTTGCATATTTAGGCTCGAAGCATTATTAGCTCTTGGTGCAAAGACAGTAGAGGTATTTAGGGATTCATCTTTGGTAGTGTATCAAACTAATTTAGAATAGGAAATTTGAGAAGAGAAATGAATGCTCTATGCAGAGTACCTGAGATCCATTAGTAGAGGGCTCGAAATGTGCACTTTTTGCCATGTTCCTAAGGATGAGAATCAACTAGCAGATGCTTTGGCCATCTTTGTCACTGTGTAGCATAATCTAGAAGGGGTAATCAAGAAACTAGTTATCATCTCAAGTTCAGAAAAAAAAAGCCTTGCTATGAGTTAAAATAGATAATGGAAATAGAATATGAGAAACATAGGCCATGGTTTTATGATATCCAAAACTACTTAAAGAATGAGGAATTTCCTAAAGAAGTTACGGATAGGGACAAAAGGTTGTTAAATAAGTTATTCACTTAGTTCATTAATATAGGCAGGGTCTTGTACAAAAGGCAGGTAAATAGTCTTCATCTCCGTTATTAATAAGAGAAAGAAGCAGAAAGAGTCATATAAGAGATACATGTAAAGACTTATGGCATACACATGAAAGGTTTAGAACTAGCTAAAAATGTGACACCTCTAACTAGATTCTCGAAGAAACTCAATAAGCGGTGCACTTTCTGTTAGGTTACCTATCTTGAAATTGTCCATTAGGTTTATTTGTTTAACTTTTACCAATTTCATATTATTGGATTTAGTTTAACTCCAAATTATGTTCTGCCCTTTTATAGACTTAGCTTAAGGTCATGTCACCCTATTTATGTTAAAAAGATGGTCAGTTATCATTATTTAGATATTTCTAAAAAAATTTTGCAACATAACGACTGTTCGATCACTATTCAAAATTTAAAACTTGTAAAAATACTTCAATCATTTCACATAACATAACCTAGACCCACCTAGTCCCATAAAATAATCAACGTCGCATCACATGTCTATCAGTTCATCAACATAAGCCTCAAGACACAATTAGACAATCCAAAATCTAGAACCTGAAGCTCACATACCATAATCATTTAATAAAAAAAGCTACGCATTCACACAGTCAAAACTGTCCTCTAAATCTTAATCGCATGTACTACGAGGCTATATATTTGTTCTGATTACCTATGCACATAAATAGGTATGTTGAGTATATAATATACTCAGTAGTGAATTCAAGCATTTAAATCATGTCACATAATTTATTCATGCATACTCAATGATATTGTTAACCAACTCAAGTTATTAGGCCACCAATAAAATATTTATGTCAAAATGACCAAAATACCCTTGCATGTGTATTTATCTGCTAACCATTTATTTAATCATTTAAAATCAAGTAAATAATTTATTTAGGCCATTTTCCATAATAACATTAATACAATCCAGTAATCCAGTCAATAAAATCCATATATGTGAAATTACGAAAATGCCCTTAAATATGTATATTGAAGTGTCATTCAAATAATTAATTCAAATTGTGCATTTTATTATTTTTAACATCACCATTAATGCATAGGTTGTTTATTAAATTAAATTAACAAACCTGACTAGATAGACGACTCTTTAATACATTAGACCTAAAAAGGAACTAAAATAGTACAAAAATCCACAATCTTGACCTCAACGGTTGCACCAGCCTGATAAAAATCATAGGGATCAGTCCGTAAACCTCTCAAATCACATGCCTAAATTTATATACACAATATAGTATGCCCAGTAGACTAGTTTATCCAATAGACTAGTGTAATAGCCCTTTGGGACCTACACCACTGCATTGGCATAATCTGATAAATAGCACTAAGTGTGCAAGTCATAAGGTGGTCTTTCCAATAGACTAGTATATTGGCCCCAAAATTGACCTTGATTGCTGTACCGACCTTGCCTGCAAATCAGACTATGTAGCAGCTGCTAAAACCTTAAGTTGACTAGTTAACCCATCTAGTGGGTGTCTAACTAATGGGCCATTAATCTCAATTTATATTTATTTCCTTACTGATTAACTTCTTATAATATTCTTAGGTGAAAAATAGATAGATGTTATTTTTATTGACCAGTCAAATTTTAGCCTAGTTTAGAATGGGCATAATTAGATAGTTTTAGGCCATTTTTCAATAATATTTTTAAGCCTTGCCACAACCAAAATTTAATTCACAACATCCCTACTTTTGAATTCACATTTAATAATTATTTATCATCCATTTACTATCTATATGAAATATTGATTCAAGTAATTGTCAATTTAAACAGTTATAGGTTATTTCATTACTTTGCGATAGCCCTTTGTAGGTCCATTTCTTAACCCTTTTTAGGGTAATTTTCACTATCAAATTCACAATGTTCATAAGCCTAAAGCCAAACATCCATTAGGCTATTCATAAGGCCAAATCATTGCTTTTCTAGCAATGCCATGTAATCAAAATATCATAGCCGTTTTAGGCACACTTTAAGTATATTTCAAATTGACATTCCATATTCAAGTATAGGTCACATGCTAAGCCTTTTTTCAAAGTCTATGTTTCAAGTATTTTTATATGTATCAAAGTTAATTTTTACCATGCAAGATCACAAATTAAGGTAAGCAAACTAAACCATTTCATGTCCACTATCCTGGATTTTAGGACACATATCCATTTCGTACAATTTACAAAAGTTTACAGGACATTTTCATTACCATTGCTTTTGAGTATAATGATTTATAAGCCTTAATCATGCATTTTCCTTATATCTGTCATACATTCAACCTTTTATTCATAGCTTGAAAACATTTACTCTTATACAATTTCACTTTCTTACCATCTAAGAAAGTTTACACATAACACATACCTTAGCCGTAGCTTGATTCCCATGCATTTGTTCGCCAATCAATCCTATCACATGCCACACTATCATCTCATACATTATAGGCCTAATATATAAGCCATTTAAGTTTACTTCTTTATACATGTTACTCACTCACCTTTCAAATCATACAAACACACACATACCAATACCCACAATTACAAAAGATCATAGCTATTCAAACAACTCATCATAATCATGCTTCAATCACCATAACCCCTCAACCAAATTCTAACATATCTTAATACAAGGGACACATTTATCACTTTAAAACAACCTTTAAACCATAAGCACATACTCACCCTTAAAAACTACCTCTCGATCAAATATAGTTATAGCATTATACCACTTCTTTTCTATCAAAAAATAGCACATACACTTTTTTATCTTTCCATTAGGTTATATACATCAACCATTTTTTTTACTGCACCTTATGGCTAACTTAGCTAGCTTTTCCCTATATATTGGCTATGTACAACCCACAAAAATTCACATGGCATAAAGTGAATGTTTGAAATCACTTACCTCTTGTCAATGGGAAGTAAAACTCCATTAATACTAGCCTTCAAGGTCTATGAAATTCCAGCCCTCTTTCACATGAAAATCAGTCCATTTCTCAAGCGAAATTGCACTTTAATTCCCTTAAAAACCATACAAACACATTCTATTAGGTCTCAAGCAGTCATAGGTAGTCATTGCCCTTTAAATTCCTATAGAAAAACTAAGGAAAACCATAAAGAACTCACCTTGAAAGCTTGTTGCCTTTGTTGGAATGCCTTCTAACCTTGCTCCCTTGGATGAATTTTAATTAATTCGTGGAAGCTCTTTTTCTAGTGATTCTTTTTCCCTTAAGTGCCTAACACATAAGGATGAATTTAGGTGAAAAGATTTTTCTAGAACAGAATGAAATAGTGGTGAAAATGGGGAGTATTCTTTTGATGTGGCGTCAGTTCTAGCAAAAGGAAGAAAAGAAAATTTCTTCTTTAGTGAGTGGATTTTGCCATTTGGCTGAGGTATTTAACAAGTGTAATGGCCTTTAGGGTAGCTGGCATGATTCGAGTGGGTCCCGCAACCTCCCAAACCATCCCAAAATGGCTCGATTTTGGTAAAAACTTCATAAAATTTTTAAAAATCATAGGGACCACAAAAAACTACACCGTTTATTTAAAATTCCTCATTTTATCTCCTTTACGTACTCCTAAATTTTTGCTGCTAAATTCGATCGATAGGGTAGTTTTTAGACTACCTCGATTTATGTGCCAATCCTAAAATATTACGAGAATTTACAAATGATCATGAAATTCAAAAATTCTTTCACCAATGGACTTAGTGGAATTTTTAAGCTTCAAGGTATGATACTTTTAGGTCCATTTGGGCACATCCCGAGTCATTCCTGACTTGACTCAATTTAACCCCCAGATCAATAGCTTATAACCTGAAATGAATTATTGATTTTACTCAATATTAAAATTTTTTCTTTTTCATCATTTTAAAGCCCCTTAAAGTTTCATGACCAGTGCCATTGCCACAATTCTTGTGCAAGTGACCCGGCACCCTAGGCACACTTCTCGGACCTAGTGGCATTATTCAAATAGCCTCGACACACGAGTGTTGCAGTTCTTCACCTCTTAAGAAAAATTTCATCCTTAAAATTACCTAAAGTAAAGATATGTGGATACTATACTCGCATTTATTCTTCGGGTTCCCACATGGCCTCTTAGGTGTTATGATATCTCCGTAACACTTTAACAAGTGTTATGGACTTATTCCTCAGTTGTTTCACTTCATAAGCTAAAATTTGCATAGGCTCCTCTTCATAACTTAAGTAATGCCATATTTCAATGTCCCTCATTAGAATCACATGTGAAGGATCCAATTTATACCTCCTAAGCATTGAAACAAGGAAAACATCATGAATTTATTGTATCTTAGGTGGTAATGCTAGCCTGTAAGCTAGTGGTCTAACTCTTTCTGTAATTTCATATGGTCCGATGAACCTAGGACTCAACTTCCCCTTTATCCCAAATCTTAGCACCTTTTTCTATGGAGATACTTTCAAAATCCTTTCTCACCAACTGCATATTTAATATCCCTCTATTTCAAGTCTACATATGATTTTTGTCAATCAACTACATTTTTCAATCTTTTTTTAACCACTTTCACTTTTTCCTCTATATCTCTAATTAAATCAATACCAAAAATTTTACTTTCTCTAACTTTACTCCAACACAGAGGAGTTCTGCATCATTTGCCATATAAAGCTTCATAAGGCACCATTCCTAAACTTGACTGATAGTTGTTATTAAAAGCAAACTCTACCAAAGATAGTTAGTTATCCCAACTACCTTTAAACTCAATTGCACAACCCTATAGCATATCCTCGAGTACCTATATTACCTTTTCTGACTGTCCGTCAATCTGAGGATGAAAAGTTATACTGTAGGCCAGTCTACTGCCTAATGCTTCCTACAGCTTCTTCCAAAATTTAGAAGTGAAATAAGCATCTCTGTCAGAAATGATAGTCACTAGCACACCATAAAAGTCTGACCATTTCATCTATGTATAGTATTGCCAGCTTCTCTAAAGAATAGTCCATCCTGATCGAAATAAAGTGAGTTATCCTTATCAATCTGTCAACAATCACCCACATAACATCACATTTACCTCTAGTCATAGGCAAACCCATCACAAAATCCATTATCACTTTCTCCCACTTTCATTTGTGTATTGTTATTAGATGTAGAACCCATAAGGAATTTGGTGTTTAGCTTTAACTTGATGACAAGTTAGACACTTTACAACATATTTTGCTACATCTCTTTTCATACCTTACCGCCAATAGTGAGACTTCAAGTTTAAATACATTTTTATGCTCCTAAGATTCATAGAATAAGGAGCTTCATGTGCTTCTCTCAGTACCTATAACCTCAAGTCATCTGTACTAGGTATACATAACCTATTTTGATAATACAGACATCCATCTTCTATTAATTCAAACACTGTGGCCTTCCCCTCTTTAACTTTACTTACCATTTGAACCAACTGCTCATCTTTCATCTGAATCTCTTTAATCTACTGTTGAAAATTAGGTTTCACCTATAACTTAGCCAAAATGGCATTCTCTAAAGTATATTGTAGTATGGCATTCATGCCTTTTAAAGTTACCATGAATTTTCAACTCAAGGCATCTGCCACCATATTTACTTTCCTTAGGTGATAGTCAATCAAACAATCATAATCTTTATCAATTCTAACCACCATCTCTATCTCAAATTCAATTCATTCTGAATGAGGAGGTATTTTAGACTTTTATGATATGTATAAATATGAAATTTTTCACCATACAGATAATGCCTCCATATTTTCAAAGCAAAAACACTAGCAGCTAGCTCCAAGTCATGAGTTGGATAATTCCTGTCATGTGGCTTCTATTGTAATAAAACATAGGCTACTACTTTTCCTTCTTACATTAACACATACCCCAAACCATTCAATGAAGCATCACTATACACTATGAAATCCTTACCTTATTTAGGTTGAATTAGGATAGGAGCTTCTGTCAACATCTTCTTCAATTTCTCAAAACTTTCTTGACATTTGTCATCTCATTCAAATCTTACATTCTTTCTGATCAATCTAGTTAAAGGAGTAGTAATAATGGAAAACCCATTCACAAATCTCTTGTAATACCCTACTAAGCCAAGAAAACTTCTTATTTTTGTCACATTCCTCGATGGTTCCCCCTTTAACATTGCCTTTACATTATTGAGGTCAACTCTAATCCACTCTACTAAAACTATATATCCTAGAGATACTGTTCATGCTCTTCCTTATTTCTAGAATACAGCAGAATATCATCTATGAACACCATAAACTTGTCCAAATAAGGTTGAAAAACCCTATTCATTAGATCCACAAAAGCTACTAGTGCATTAGTGAGCCCAAATGGCATCATTAAGAACTTATAATGCCCGTACTGATTTTTGAAAGCAATTTTAGGAATATCATCCTCTCTGATTCTCAAATGATGATACCCAAATCTCAAATCAATCATTAAGAATACACCTACACCTCTCAATTGATCAAAAAGATCATTTATTATGGGCAATGGATATTTGTTTTTCACAATCATCCTATTTAGCTACCTGTAATCAATACACAATCAAAGCAACTCATCTTTCTTCTTTACAAACAACACAGGTGATCCCCAAGGAGATACACTAGGTCTATTAAAACCCTTGTCTACTAGGTCTTACAACTATACTTTCAGTTCTTTTAATTCAAAAAGTGCCCTTTGATAAAGAGTAATAGACATTGGAGCTATACCTGGATATACCTCAATTTCAAAGTCAAGTTCTCTCTGAGGTGGTAAACTTGGCAACTCATTAAGAAACACATCAGGGAATTCAAAAACAATAAGGATATGTCTAAGATTAGAACTAGGAACATTCAAGTTAATGGCATAAGCCAAATATGCTTCACACCCTTTTCAAAGAAGTTTTTGTGCTGTAACAGTGGAGATAAGATTATTTAGCAAACTTCTTTCACCATCCATTGTTACTGATTAGCCTTTTGTATTCTAAAGGATCAATTTCTTATGTTTATAATCAATTATGGCTTGATGCTCAGTCAGTGGATCCATTCCTAATATCACATCAAACTCACGAAATGGTATATCAATCAGATCAACAAAAAATTAATATCCTTAAATCACTAGAAGACATTGTCTATACACCATTTTCATAATCACAATATATTTTATAGGATTGCTGACTTTGAAATCTATATCAACATGTTTAGGCTCTAACCCTCTATTATATGCTTATGTAGTACATACATATGAATGTGTAGAACTAGGGTATATTAATGCCAAAATTGGAATATCAAATAAATAAAAAGTACCAGTTATGATGTCTAGCACTATAGCCTCTTCTCTGGCTCTCATGGCATACTATCTAGCTGGAGCACGAGCTTTAGACCTTGTACCTTGGCTAGCACTAAGTTGCTTTCCTTTGTTTTGCCTCTAACCCCTATTCTGAGGTGCAACATTAGATTCCTATGTTTGAGCACCCTCTGACTATCTCTGAGGTCTACCTATAAAAGCTTGTCTAGATCTCTGGGACTATGTCGATCTCTGCCCCTGATACCTTGACTGATACTTGGGCCTAGGTTGAGACTATGTCTATGACTGACCCTTTCATCTCTTTTTACCATCCCCTAACAATGCACTAGACTAACCCATAATGAACTACCTCTTCCTCTAGAAGAAATCCCTTTTCCCTTGCATCATTTCTTCCATATCATATGTAGCTACCACTAGTACTACAAAATCTTTCTCTCTAGGTTTTGCTATCTGTATTCTCAATTCTACATCCAGCCCTATTAAGACTCTCTTGCATTTCTCTTTTTCATAGGGAATGAACTCTTCAGCATACTTCAGTAGATGGGTAAAATTTTTCTTATACTCTGACA
>CANXYI011924489.1:0-10611 GCA_948208565.1 Hura crepitans | reverse complement strand
CATGAGACAATATTTATGTCATGTGAATTACCGGTTGATTTAATGATTATTTACAATGGTATTAATAATGAATGATGCATGTATTATTAATAACGATGATTATTTATGTATTATTTGTGTATGTTGATATCATGTGATTTTAGTCTATTATAAGTTCCTCACAGGCCTCATACTATTGTTGTAACCCCCTTATTTGAGTTGCGATACTTTTGGTCACCTATATGGAGACATTAGTCCATACAGACTTGAAGAGGTTCAATTAAGTACATATGGACTAAGCAACATGAAACCAAGGTTTATTTTGTTATGTTTTTAATTTATTTTGGTTTATTGTTATTTTATGTATCTTTTCTATTTTAGTTGTAATAGGTAGCTAGTTTAAACTCTTTTTACACATAAAATACAATGTCACATCAATGATTTTGATAGATAATTAAATTGGTATTTTCCTAATAAAATGGTTTTAATTCATCTTAAAAAAAGTCATTGTGAAAATGTATTTTAATTAAGGCTAATCACCTAGAGATGGAGTTAGGCAGTTACCGCTAATTCCTATGGAATTATTGGTAATTATCAGGTTATCCTCTAATTTATGAATTGCTCATCTTATGGATGTACTTATTATTGTAGCATATTATTTGATGTATTATTTTAATTATTGCAATTTACTTTCTTGTTAATTATATGCAAAGGTGACATGGATGATTTTAATTTATTTGCTTATTTACATGATATAGGACTGATAAATATTAGAGTATAAAAGAGCTATATTATAAGGGCATGAATAAGATATTGATTATGAACTCTTTTTAGGAAAAAGATCAATAGGTCTAGATGTAGGGCCAAGTGGCAACTCCATCAAACTGCCTTATCCCTCTACAATATGCCTAAGTGAGATGATTATTTTTAAAAGGTATATGATGTATGCCTAAGTGATATGAGTCTAAGGATGCATGTTATGGGTGTATACTTAATAGGATGCATGATACATGGGTATAGGGTGTACCTATATCTTGTTAAAATGATATAGGATGTAAATTGACTCTAATGATGTAAGTTATGTATGTATGACTGATGTATGCATGAGAATACAAGGGCCTAATATGGTGCATGGTACATGTTAATGCATGGATACATGATGTATCTACACCTAGGTAAGGTGATACATGTTGTAAAGTCACAAATGATGTGTATTGTGTATGCGTTATTAATGTATGAACCTAATATGGTGTATGATTCTAAATACAAGGACAATATATGAGACTATATAGATTTACACTAGGTAAGATGATACAACATGTATGTTGAACACATGTGGAGATGCCTCAACTGTGGTGCTCGAGTTAGACCAAAATATGCCTGCAAAATGTTCTAAATTTAACACAAGGATAGGAGCTCGAGTGTCTCTCATAAGGCAGTTTACCTTGTGGTGAGTGTGAGTTGCCACCCGAATGGTTAGTCTAGAAAATAAACCAAAGAGATTTTGGGTTTGGGAATTCCATTTTATTCATGTCCACCATAAAATACTGACTTTTATCTCGACGATTCTAATTTTTATCAAATCCCTAAAGCAAGCGATTATTGTGACTAAAATAAATAAACATATTTGCATCTCAAAAAGGGATTAAAATTAAAAGCAAAAAGCAAATAAAATATCGTACATTAAAACAATAAATATCTCATATAAATGCAATTAGGCTAAATTATTAAATCGAGGATATTGATCCAAAATCATTCTATTAGACAAATCAAACATTGGTTCCAAAAAAATTTAAAAAGAATGTCCATTCTTTTTATTAAAATCATTTTCTAGGGAATTATGGAACTTTGGTTCCAAGGCCATTTTATTACTTTTAACATTTTATTTTTATTTAAATAAAGCCATTTTGGTTATTGGAACATTAGTTCTAAAAAATCATTTTATTTAAGTCATTATTATTAAATTAAAATCTCTATTTTTACATAAAACTTTATTCTTTTAATTTAAGTAATATTGGTTGAGAGGACTTGGATTCTTAAAATATGTTGATTAAAACATTTATTAATTAAAAAACCTTATTTTTATCAAATTAAAATAATTTTGGGTATTTATGGCCTTTAGTCCCAAAATATTTTATTTTTATGCATTTGGCCTTATTTTCTATAAAACGTTTTATTGTCACTTTAATTTTTAATCAGACCAAAAATTAATTTAACTAGCTATTACAACATAATGGAATTATATAGAGAAATATTTAGAATGCTTACAATTGAAAATTCTATTATAAATAATCTAAAAAGTCAAACAAAAATTAATTACATGCCATATGCATGGAGTATAAAAAAAACATATTTGCTGAGATGGAACCAAGTCCATGCAGACTACAAAAACACCTAAGCCAAGTCTGTGTAGACTTTATAGGCATCTAGAATAGGTTCGGACAAACATCTTCCTCTGTAGAAACCAACATGTGTTCGAACTCAAGAATAGAAAGGTTAGAATAATAGCATAGGATCAATGAGGACCTTATTACAAGCAACAACTAAAGAAAATCATGCATAATGGAACACAGAGAAATATAATTTATAGGCCCAAAATCTTTGTTGGAGGGGGTCCATGCGAACTAGAACTTGTTCACAGAATGCTAAAAAGCAATTGTGAAAAGAATTTCAAATGCAAGTCTGTACGGACCATGCAAGAAAAAAAACTTATTACAAAAGTAGGTTTGCATAGACATAGATCTCTATGAAAGGGGGTCCGTGCAAACTACATCAATGCTATAGAAATGCAATGGAGCAAATGTAACCATATTAGGAGTCACCCAAAAATGTTGGACTATATGAACCTCAAAAATAGAATGTGTATACAAGAATAAGTCTGCACGGACATTATCTTTTACTTGTGGAGGTCTATGTGGACATAGACATAGACATAAAATGCTAAAAAGAAAGCAGTCGTGGCTACCACACAAACAACTCAAAGATGAACATGAAAAAGACAAATAAAGACATAGAAATGGATATATCAACACACATACACAAATGAATGGATAAAGAAAAAATGAAATACATATAAAAATAATCTCCCTTCTCTAACAGAGCAAACCTATCAAATAGGTCTTTTAGAGCTCTATTTTTATAGAGGATCATAGATCTAAAAGCAAAAGTAAAGAAGAAGGAGAAGAAGCAAACTAAAGATACAAAATAAGAGGAATAAAAAGATGAAATGTAATGGAATAAAAACTAAAAAGGGAAGGAAGAGCCCCATGTAAGGGTTTTCTCAAGATTTTTACCCTAAATGTAGAGTCTCTACAAGCTGTGTAGGGTTGTGCCACTTCAAAGCCAAGCAAAAATGATGGTTTCAAGCTTCTTGAATCTTTGTCAATAGTGGATTAGTCTTTTTAGTGCATTTTTTTTAGTGTGGGTGAAGAAGAAGATAAAGATGAGACTTACCAAGTGTAAATGCCTTTTTTTTTCAAATTTCTCCTCCTTGAAACCAAAAAAATGTTAGCCTTTTATAATCCTTAAAAATTATTTGTTGCTCTCTAGAGAATGTATTTCTAGCCATCTAGAAAGTGGTCCTATGGTAACCCATGAAGTCTAGGTTTGCATGAACTTTAAGGGTAAAGGTTTGCATGGTTTTGCATCCTTATGAGAAGAGGTTTACATATATATTTTTAGCATATTTAATAACAAGCTTTATACGTACCTTAACCTTTGTGAAAGGAGGTTTGCACAGACATCCTTAGGAAATTTTTTAGAGGTGTTTTTAGGTTATGTTTTTAGTGTTTTTGAGATATTTTACTTGGTTTATTGGCCTTTCTTTACATCTCTTGAGAAGCATTCAGCATCTAAAAGTCTCATCATTAGAACCCTTTTGAACTAGGAAATATCTCAAATCTCTATGTCTATAGTTGCCCCAGTTTGATAGGGCTTGAAAATTGAGCATGTTAAGTAGAATCAAACTTTAGAAGAAGGGAAAAGATGTATACCTATGTCTCAGAGTTAGTTTCGAGGGCTTCCTCTGCTTGGTAGGTGCAAGATCTATCCCTCTTCAGGACCAAGCACACTTTCCTACTAGGTGGGTATTATTGAGATGGTCATGCCTTCAGGCGGATGTGGATTAGTTATGCCTTAAGGTAAATGTGAAATGATTTAAATTATGAGTTGTAACCCTCTCTAGGACTGAGAGCTCTCTTTGCTCGATAAGTGTGACTTTTAACCCTCTTCAGGACCAAGCACTCCTTTCTACTAGGTAGGTATTATTGAGATGGTCATACCTTAAAGCAGATGTGGATTGGTTATGCCTTAAGGCAGATGTGATAATGATATAAGTGTGAGTTGTAACCCTCTCTAGGATTGAGAGCTCCCCTTGCTCAGTAGGTGTAAGTTTTAACCCTCTGTAAGATGAAGCACCCTTTCCTATTAGGCAAATTTATTGATATGGTCATAGCTTAAGGTAGATATGGATTAGTTATATCTTAAGGTGAATGGGAGAATGATCTGAATTGTGAGTTTTAATCCTTTCTAGGATTGAGAGCTCCCTTGCTTAGTAGGTGTGAGTTTTAACCCTCTCTAGGATCAAGCGCTCTATCTTGCTAGGTAGGTATTATTAAGATGGTTATACCTTAAGTTGGTTATGACTTAAGGCGGATGTAAGAATGATTTAAGTTATAAGTCAGAATCCTCTTAGGAACGAGAGCTCACCTTACTCGGTAAGTGTGAGTTTTAACCCTCTCTAGCATCAAGCACTCCTTTCTACTAGGTGGTATTATTGAGATGGTCATACCTTAAGGTAGATGTGGTTATGCTCTAAGGCAGATGTGAGAATGATTTGAGTTGTGAGTTTTAACCCTCTTTAGGACCGAGAGTTCCCCCTGCTTAGTAGGTTTGAGTTTTAACCCTCTCTAATAGTAAGCACTCATTCCTACTAGGTAAGTACTATTGAGATAGTCATACTTTAAGGTTGATTTAGATTGGTTATACCTTAAGTGGATGTGAGAATGATTTGAATTATGCGTTTTAACCCTCTTTAGGATTAAGAACTTCCCTTGCTTGGTATGTGTAACTTCTGTTGGCTTTATTTGATAGCTCTCTTTATTTAATAGGTACGACTTCTATTATTTATCCAATAGCTCCCTCTATTCAATAGGTGTGACTTTTGTCTACTAATTAAAGCCATACTTGGTGTTATTTGTTAGAGTTTATGCTTTAGGATGGTGTTTGAAGCCATGCTTTGGGTTATCATTTTGTTAGTGTTCTTGTTGGTAGGCAGATATTTACCTATTAGAATCTTAAAGCTAGTAAGCTTGTCACTAAAGGGAGAGGTGATGCACTAGATGGTGAAGAGCTAGTAAGCTTACCCCTTACAATAACTCTCATTGAAGTGCATAATTCTTTTTATTTTCTATAAGAGCAAAGATTTATTGTTAGTGTTTTGCATCATGCAAAAGGGTGAAAGTATACCTTTTGATGTGCTTGTGGTGTTTGTAGTCTATCTAATGTGTGATTTGCCCCTAGGATCATAATAGAATCCCATGTCTGGAGTGTCTATAGTTTAATGTATGATCTTGTATGAAAATACATGGGTTTGTGCATATTAGCTAACTTTGACTTTAACTTTGAGTTAACTGCCATGTCATCCATCCATGTAGTAGCCATGTCATTTCTATGTTCGATTAAATGACAATGCATTTATAGTTGAAAAGCTAGTAACCTACCCCTTTTCATTTGTATTTGATTTGACACATGGCATAATGTTTGGCATTTAGGAAGTTATCTTGCAAGATTAAAATGATCAAGAGTTAGCTTTGTAGCTTGAGAAATCAATTACTTTCCCTTTTGTCAATTCTCTTCCTTTCTCTTTTTTTTGTTATTATTATTATTATTTCCAAATAATCGCTAAAGTTTTGAGTTTAGCTCTAGGACTATTTGATATGTTTCTTTCAATCAACAAGCATCTATCATGGTTCCATAGCTTTAGCTTATTGATGTAGTAGGACATTTTTCAATTTAACTTCCTTGTAGCTTTAAGACCCTTATAGATCTTATTCCTTTACCGCTTAATGGTTTGCATAACCTGTATTTTAACAATGTATAATACTCAGCTTAACACATTGGACTAAGTTTACATGACATAACTTTATTGATAAATATGGTTTAGTGGTTCAAAGATTAAATGCTTTTATGATTTTATGAGCATTCGTGAGATTCTTAGCTATTGACAATTTGATATCTTCATCCTGTCATGCTTACTTCTTAAAAAAGCATTAATGCAAAGAAGACGTGCTTGAAATAAAGCATATATGAGTTTATGAAATGCTTTCAACCTAGTTATAATATTTATTATGTGTGCCTATTTTCAAAATAAAACTATTTACATGCTTAGAATTATAGACATGTATGCATGTAAGGCTAGTCATTGGCTTTGCCAATAGATGGGTGTAGTTAAAGCATTTCTAAAGGATTATTAGGTAGAGGTTAATTTATTTGACTAAGACTAAAAGTAAGTGTTTTTATAGGGTATCGGGGGACTAGATTTGGTTATTTTTAGAGTAGGTGAGCAACAATTTGATTTAAAGTCTAAGATTTATGGCTTGTTAAGAATCAAGGTGGACATTTTGTCATTGACAAGTAATGCCTCCACTTCCTATAGACTATCAAATTATATTTTGTTATCTTTATTTATTTTTGTTTTTGCTTTTGTCTTTTCTTCGCCCTAATTTTTACCTAGAGGGCCTGAAGGTTTTCTTTCTAGCGGGTTGTACCTAAAATGTGTCCTTTAAAGAAGGTTTTCACATGAGTAGGTTGTGCCTTGATTTTTGCCTGATGCAACCCCAAAAGAAGGTTTTCACACTAGCAGGCTGCTTGACTTTTGCTTGATGTGCCCTTGCAAGTTTTCATATTAGTAGGCTCTTTAATTTTTTTTAAGATGAAGCCACTTGTGTAAATGAAAAGATCTCATGCTTTGATGCTTGATCTTTAAATAATGCATTTTTACTAGCATATCCTATTCTTATTGAGGATAAACCATATCACCATTATCTTGAAAGTTAGTTAGTTAGAGGAAGGAAGGGTGTTTCCTTTTTGGGTTTGCTGTAGTTTGGTTTTGGTCGATAAGGCTTGGTGGCATGCTTAGATAGATAACAAAGTAATGGGGCTATAGTTTTAAGGAAAGCTTTATTTAGGAAAAGTGTCTTGGATATTTTGCACAATATAGCTAACTATTTGTCAACATGTGCACATTAAGATAATTATCGAAAAGACATTCAATGTACTTAAACTTGGCTTAGTTAATTTTAGCATTTAAACATTTTAGACCTCATTGGACTAAGTTGTTGTTATCAACTAGCCATAAGGGTTTTCATAGTTGAATATTTTCCCTTTATTTCTCTAACTTTTCCCTCAGGCTATTTTTATTGGATTTCCTCCATCATATGTAGCGAAAAAATTAAAATTTTAAGAAAAACCAGCAAAGATAATGGACTTGGATAATTTAAAATACATCCTAAACAATAAATCTAGCAATGTTTCATGATTTACCTTAAATAATGATAGCAGATTCCTTCCATGAGCTCTTCTTATTGGGTTGTTGCAAACTATAATAATCCTATTTCAACAACACATCCAAGATAATCCACACAAGAAGTTCTTAAAAGAGAGCAACTTGAAAATCTAGGTGTTAGTAGGATTTTCAAGCGTATGAAGGAAGAAGAAGAAATTTATGTATTTTTAATTGTTCTATGCGGCAATTTCTACTACAAAAAAAATAGTTATATGGTGGCTATAGCTATAAAGGCTATTTATACTTTAACTAAACCCTAAGTTAGACCAAAATGGACCTACACATTGGGCCTTATTTAGTCCTATACATATAAGCCTTTTAATGGGCTTATGTGTAATCTGCTTTGGCACTACTTTCATTAATCTTATGTTGCACTTTTAGGCTCTATTTTGGATTAATAATTACTCTAATTTAAATCCTTTTAAACATTTTAAAAGCCCATAGAAAATCATATACAAGAACAATTAAAATTTAGACTCAACAAGGCCTAAGTACAAAAACCCTATTTTTTGGACTACATATTAGCAAGTGGGCCCTAAGCCCATTTGCTTATTTATTCTTCTTAATTCATCTTCTAATGATATCTTATATTATTAGAACATTAAATATAGTTGAATCTTCATCAAACTTCTTTTATGTGTGTGACCCTATGGTTTTCAGAATAGCTTGGTAGTACATAATGAAATAGAGTCCTAGTCCAATTGAGACTTTATAAATTCAATCTTATTGAATTGATATCAATTCACTAATTGATATATCACTAGTACATAAGTAAAAAGGGACATCTAGCTATGCATCATGACTATCCAAGTGCTAGAAAGTCAAGTGATTTGACTTAACCCTTCTTTATACAATTATGGTGCAATAAACTTCTTTCACCATCTTTTACCTTATCCAGTTTTGAGTATGGACTTGTGTCAACTCATAGCCTAACTAAGTTTATCTAATTAAGCCCTGGACATATTGTTCTGATAATTTTACCTTTATTCTCAAAATACCCCTAGTAAATCTCATTCATTCATGGCATTTTGCTTTGGCAAGAGATTTTTGAATATAGATAACTTATCAAGATTGTGAGATAAACTCCCCACTATAATATGGAGTGGTTAATCCTTTGTTCATCACTACCCTATCTTTAAATATGTTATGGAATACCTGAGCACCTCACTATGTATACTTCTTATTCAAAGTAAAAGTTTTGGAGTTAAAGTATGTTACTCAATATTTAGGTTAGGTAGTTATCTTAAGTCTAAGGATACTTGCACCACTAATATAATGAGATACTTTTATTGACATATATTAAGTATCCATGTAAAGATCTCATGGTGGGTCTCCGATGTACTTACTTCCCAAGTAAGCATCCACATGTTAACTCCAAGCATTTTTATGATTATAGCTTGTGAGAACTACTACTTGATCCAATCAAGAAGTATAACATGTGTTAATCTATCCATATTAACAATGTCCTATCTTGTTAATACTATGATCAGGGATATTTAGGTACATCACATTTGTAAGAAATAAGAATCTCATATCATGAACACTTCATGATTTCCTCTGTACTATGATTATATACTAAGGACTTTATAACATGGTTTAAGACATTGCAAAGAATTATAAGTAATATATAAAAGTACCATGATATAAAGAGAAATGCCTTATTTTATTAATTCACAAGGTTTAAATACAAGAATACTACACTATTACATGAGATCTAGGGAATACTTCTAGCAATCTCCCCCATGCACTAGAGCTAATCACCCATGTACTTAATGCCCATTGCATTTGCATTTTGATCAAACTTTCTTTGTGATAGTGCCTTCATTAGAGGATTAGTTGTGTTATAATCTATAAGGACCTTTTTAATTTTCACATTTTATCTATCGATGATCTCCCTAATCATATGGTAGTGCTAATGAATATTTTTAGATTATTGATGAGACTATGGTTCACGTGTTATTGCAATAGCCCTATTGTTATCACAATACAAAGGTATCGGATTAACAATGCTTTGAACCACTCCAAGTTTAGTAATGAACTTCTTAATCTAAATGGCTTTCTTAGAGGCATTGGAAGATACTATGTATTTGGCTTTTGTAGTAGAATCCACAGTTATATCTTGTTTAGAACTCTTCTAAATAGCTGCTCCTCAACCGATAATGTATATATATTTAGACTAAGATTTACAATCATCCTTATCGAATTGAATGTTAGAATCTATATACCAGTCAACTTGTAAATCTTTTTCTTCATAAACCAGAAATAGATCCTTAGTCCTTCTTAAAATATTCTTGATGGCCACCTAATATTCCTCTCCATAATTGGATTAGAATCTACTCATGACACTAGAGTAAATACTACATCGGGACTCATACATAACATTGTATATATGATAGATCCTATAACTAAAGCATATGGGATTCTACTCATATGCTCTCTCTCCTCTTGTGTCTTATGAGACATAAATTTAGAAAGGTGTTTTCCATGCAACATAGGAATATAACCTTTCTTGGAGAGATCCATGCTAAACCTCTTTAGCATCTTATCTATATACGTAGACCAGATCTATCTTTGTAGATCCTGATCCCTAAGATATAGGTTACTTCTCTAAGGTCTTTCATGGAAAACTATTTACTCAGTTAAATTTTGATTGATTGGAGGATAAAGATATCATTTCCTATTAGTAGTATGTCATCTACATACAACTTAAGAAAAATGATTGCACTCTCACTAAGCTTCTTGTAAACACATGGTTCATCCATATTTTGTGAGAAACCAAACTCTTTGATTGTCTTATCAAAATAGATGTTCCAACTCCTAGATGCTTGCTTCAATCCATAATGGATCTGCACAGACCTGATTGGCATCTTTGCATGTAAAACCTTCAAGTTATGTCATATACACTTCCTTTGACAATTTTTTGTTACGGGAAGCTATCTTTACATCTATTTTCCAAATCTCATAATCTTAATGAGTGGCTATGGAACTTAGAATCTGAATGAATTTAAAAATGGCAACTAAAGAAAAGGTTTCATTAAAGTCAATCTCTTATCTTTGATGATAGCCTT
>CANXYI011924479.1:0-10457 GCA_948208565.1 Hura crepitans | reverse complement strand
TTCTTATTTAAGCCATATATATATATATATATATATATATATATATATATATATATAATCTTTATGTCTTTAATTATCTTCTTATTTAAAAACACTCATTATTATGGTTGGTTAATTAAATCATAAAAGTCTCTTTTTATTGATATAATTACTATGTAATTCTTAAATATACATACATATTATATTTTCAATGCTTATATATATATAATGATCATAATAATACATTTCTTCTTTTTATTTGTCATAATTAATTTCTTTTACTTAGGTATTCTCTTATGCTTGTATGCATATTTGCCTTAATTTATCTATCATATGTCAATTAAGTTATGTAATTCATTCCATATAATCCTATAATTCTTCTTATTGTTTCTCTTATATAAATCTTTAATTTTTCAATTGTGTGTTTGTAATTAATTCCATTCTATTCTTGTTCAATCAATTCATTTAATCCTTTATTCTTTTATACACCTATATTTTATATTTCCTTATATTTACACTTAATCAATTTGCACCCTTTAATTATATCTATTATTCTCTTTAATCACACCTATTTTAGTTTAATTAACTATTTATCCATTTATATACATATTTATCCATTATATTCATACTTGCATGTTTTCAAATATTCCATAATTCTAAGCTATAAGCATTTATTCAACTTCATTTTATTTTCTTACATATCTACATTTACAAATTATTATACTATATATTTAATTAACCATAATATATTCTTGTTACCTAACATATATATTTCAACCACATTAAATTGTTCATCCTACCTATTTTATTCTATCATTTTAACCATTTTAATGTAGTTTTTTTTTAAGTCCTAGTTATGCCTATTGACATTAATCCTTTTAAGTCCTAGTTATGCCCACTAACATTAAACTTACTTTAATTATTTATACAGGCTAAAATAACAACTTCCATAATACATTTAACACCTAAAAATTACATAAATATATATACTTGTGCTAATTTAATTTTTCTTCTTTATTTTCCTCATTTTTCTCACTTCTTAGCATCCTAACATAAGCTTAGTAACATTTCCATTCATACATTTCATTTATCCCAGATAACATATTAACACCATACTTCACATATACCATAAACATAAACTAACATTAGTTTAGAATACACATACCTTATATACAAGCTTTTCTCCATGCAGAACTCATTTTATTCTCTTTAATCTCCCTTTCATCACTCTTCTCCACCATCAAACCTTCAAATCCTAAAACTTTCATAACCATTCCCACACATAAAAAGTCATCAAAAATATCATTATACACAAAACCTTAACATATAATTTCACAAATCCATTTCTACACCTCAAAATAACCTTATAAAAATAACTTGGTTTAAGGTCAACTTAGCAACTTTGGAGTGACCAAAAACATCCGTCTTTCTTCTCTTTCCATACACTAAAATTCACCTCTTTCTAATCAATTTAGAGGGGCTAAGTTGTTAGGCTAAAAGAGTGATCTTTCTTATGTATTATTTAGTAAGTTATGGGTAAAATTAAGGTGTAAAAATGGTAGAGAAAGGGAGGAACAAATTTCAACCATGGAGAGGGGAGGAGAGACATGTATGGGCTAGAAAAAAATGACTATTTTATTAATATTTATATACTTATATGGAAAATGGAAGGTTAGGATTAAAATCAACATTTACACATGGATGGTTAGGATTTTTCCATGTGTATTACCCTTAAAAATATCATTTAATCATTTCCACCTCATAAATCCCTTATTTCCACTTGGATGGCCAAGATTTATCATGATACTATTTAATCTAATGGCTAAAAATACTCCCTACACCATTATTTCTTTATTTTTCCTTAATTATATACATTTAATTAAATTTAATTGCTTAATTTTTTTTATAATAGCTTCCATGTTCAAAATATTCCAACACTATAATATTTGGATTTCTTATAATTTTTGACCATCAGGATGTGCCACTTTTGAAATTTTCTGAGCACTTTTCTAAAATTTTCCATTCAGCTCAGAATAGTTTACTACTCATGTTACACCGCAAATACGGGTCTTATTTTCAATTTTTAACCCCTTATATGACCTCAAATGATTCTTAAACTGCACCATAATATATCTCATAATTAATGTGAATTTTTTATTAGATTAACTCCATTTGGCTAGAGAATGTTATTCACGGCCCGGTTGTCACTATTCATTGAGGCTTGCTCCCGAACCTCATTTTTCTCACATTTTCTCATCATTATCATGCCACACATCATTTCCTTATTACTCCCACATGTCACTCATCTTTTTGACCATGAATAGTGAATTTTCCATTTTGCCCTTTGCTTTTCCACAAAATGGTAATTTTGCCCTTCAATCAATTTTCACATCCATTTCACTCCCCAATTTTTCTTCAAATTCCCATTCTAACCTTATGGACAATCAGACTGAAAGTCAGGACAGGATATGAAATACCTTGTAGAACCATACTAAAGAATGGTTTGGAACCCTACTTTTATTCATACCCCAAATTAATATGAAATTAAAATCAAACCTTTTAATTTATAATTTTATCTTTCCTCTCACACGTGTTTGATATTAAAATAAGTAAGTGCACTTAATCACATAAGAATATTAATTTACAGATAAATATAACATTATGTATAAACATGCCTTAAATAAAAATTATGCAAGCATTAAATAGGGCTATTAATTATTTTTGAAACTTCGGTTCCCTCATGCAATTTTTATGAAATATATTTTTATTATCATGCTTTTTGTTTAAAGAAAATCAAATCTCATTTTTTAATGAACACCAATTAATTAATAGAAAATAATTTGGTTACTTTTCCCTTTCAGATGTATAAAATCAACTATTACAACATACATGAAAAATTACAGGAAAATATTCTAAAAAAGAAAACAAACTAAATTAATACATGGCAATTTTCTAAAATACATTCTAATGCAAAATTGAATGAGATTACATAGAAATTTTCTAAATTACATTCTAACTAAGGGAAATGAATAAAAATTACATAGAATATCCCAAATTACATTCTAATCAAGAAAATAAAATTAAATGCAAAAAGTAATAAGTAAATAAAAATAGAAAATCAAATTAACTAAGAAAATTAGAGTAAAATCAAATTAAACAAACAAATATATAAAAAAAACATAAAAATAAACACAAAAACGTATAAGGGCAAAATTATCAATATGCCCCCTTTTAAGCTAAAATGGCCATTTGGCCTCCGAGGCAAAAAAAAAAAAAAACTAATTTTACAAAATCATCAAATCAATCCATATATTATACAAAATTACCATATAAATCCTTAAATTTAAATACACATGATTTATTGAATTACTTCATAGCAGTCCATCAAAACTTCCAAATCAATCAATATATGAAAAGAATAGCAAAATCACAATTGTGAAGTTAATATAAAAATAAATATAAGATCTAAGAAGAGGCAAAAACGAAGATAAGATACAAAATATATAAAAAAATGTAAAATTGGGATTAAACCACCATGCCTAACTAAAAGACAAATGATTTAACCTTTTAAAAATAATTAAGGGTGTGATTCATTTATCAAATGTTGATTACTTTCAGAGTATTCTCATAATTATTAGGATTAATGTCTATAAAAATAATTTTTAATAAGAAATATCAAAAGAAGAAAAGTGGGATTTTTGGTTTTTGGGTGTATTCTTGTCTTTGTGTAAAAAATGGAGCATTTTCTTTGATGATACACACCATTCGAGGATGAAAGTTGATAATTTCCCTTTTAAGGTATGTCCTTTTCCAATTTATAGCTCAAGTATACTTTTTGGCTATTAGTAAGCAAAATGGTTATTTGTCAAAGTAAAAACACTTATTACTATTCGAAATAACACCATCTTATTAAAAACTAGATAATGAAATAATATGTTAAATCTAAAATGACCATTTTGAATGATATAAAAATGTCTGTTTTTCATAAACAACATCATTTGCCTTTGAAAAGCAAATCACCAAAATCGTATGCTTCGATGTAAAATAGTCATTTTGATAAGAGTCAAAATGCCTATTTTGATCTTAAAAACTATGCCATTTTGACAAAAATGGCATAATTTAATAAAAACCATTTTATGCATTTTTAAATCATTTGACATTGTAAAAATCTACTAGTTTAGCTATTTTTTTTTTAGAAAAATGAGCTTTTATTCAATCAAATATCAAGATTCTTCCTTTTGGGAGTCTTTGTCCTTTTTGAAAGCTTTTTCTTTTCATTATTAGGCAATCTTAACCTTGGAGACCTAAGACTTAGTGTCTACACTACCATTATTGAATAGATAAGAAAAATGCAAACAAGCCACTATATGGTTATCATGTAAAATTAAAAAACTATGTAGTTTCAATACATGTTTTAAATAAACAAAAACTATTAAAGGATAAATGGCTTACATCATACATATCCAACATTTAGTTGCACCTAAATATATAATGTCAATAATAAATAAGATATATTAATGTTGTTGCTTCTGTTGTTATTACTGATGATGATGATAAAGAATTAAGAGGCAACATTTAACTAAAATTGGAAATAGAGGCTTTTTCAATTTCTCTCTCAATGTTAATTAGTGCTAACATATGCCATTTCCAACAAGGAAGAAAAATCAAAGAAATTTCAATCAAGATAAGTTGTTACAACAATTACAACAATAGATTATAACAAAAAATATTAATAAAGATGAGATTCAAGAATTAGGTACCTAAGATCTCAAGCTTGATTTTAGTGATGATGTTATAAGAAATGGATTGAGAAATAAGAGTTGGTTATAGTAGTTTTAATATCAAAAGGAATATCAATTAGAACTCATAAGACTATGTTTAAGCTAGAGTTAGAAAACAAATCTAGAACGAATGAAGATGAGAAGAGATGTAAGTAGGTAAAACATGAAGTAGAAGACCTTAAGGAAAAAAATGATAGAGTTAAAAAATGGTAAAACTTGTTTACAAATAACAAAAATCAAATCTGTGGTTGAGTTGTGATATATCCCTTTAATAGTTACTGATGTTAATAGAGTGGTGAAATTCAATTTTGAAAAAAAAAATTAAGTTGAATCACAATGATGGATAATGCATTAATTAGAAATATTTATGGCATGAGGGTGCACTTTCACACTAAAGAAACTATGATATAAATAGGTAGAGAATGTATGGTCTCCATATTATCTATCTAGTTAAAATAATGTCTTGTTTAATTTTGAATTTAATAAAGGAAAGAAGAAAGTGTTTAGCCAAGGGCTTTATTTCTTTAATAGAAGACCATTTATTCTAAATGAGTGGTAATTTAAAATAAGGATAGAGCTAGAAATTTACTATTTATTTCAATTTGATCCCATTTCCCCTCTATTATATGAATTTTAAGGTTTAGAGATGTTTAGTAAAATAAGAGGTGTCTAGATCACTCCACTATTTGCTTATCAGTGTACAATGAACAAGAATAGATTGGGGTACGTAAGGCTTTTGGTTGACATGGATCTAAATAATGAGTTTCTTACTTTCATTACACTTGAAAATAAGAATGGATCTTAACTTACTAAAATAGTAACATATGAATTAAGACTAACTAAATGTGAGGCTTATAAAAACTTTGGGACATGAGAAAGAAAATTGGCTTATGACTATAATAAAAACTAAACAAGTTAAGTAGGTTAATCATATAAGTGTTAGTGAATCTAAAACATGGGATGCTGAGCATGAAATAGGGAAGAATAGTGGCTTATATAAAGATGAGGAAAATTTGAAGTAGACTATAAATAAAGAAAGGCAAGATAAGAGTAATTTATTATTGTAAAAGTTAAAGGGAGGTTTAAAAGTCAAGCATTTGGAATTGAGGTTGGATAAAGTACTACTAAAATGCTAGTGTAATTAAAAGTGAATATGTACATAGTTATATAGTGGAATTTACATATGATGGCAAAAGGACAATAAATGTTATCAAACTCTAAATAATGGAAAACACTAGATAGTTAAATGTTAAAGGTTTCATTAATCTCTTAAAGTAATAGAAGTTTATAATATGATTGTTAGGAAAAAAATGTTTTGATAGGTATCCTAGAAGCTAGGGTATGATAGGAAAATGTGAAGAAAATAAATAAATAAATAACTAAAATTGTATTATTGGAAGTGTTTTTCAACTAATGAATGCTTTTTTTAGAAGGGTTATTTACAATCCAATTGTGTTGTAGCCTTTTGTTGTGACTAACCAAGTTATATATTGTAAAATTCAAATAGAGATGCATTACTTTCTATGGATAGTGGTGTATGGACAAAATTTTGTAGTAAAAAGGTATATAGATACCTTAATTCAAATTGCTAATAGAATTAAGGGGCCTTAGATTATTCAAGGTAACTTTAATGCTATCTTGAATAATATATAAAGAGAAAATTAGACGTATCAACACTAATGGGATCGCTAGTATAAAGTTTAAGCACTGTACCATAATGTCTAACATTATGGAATTAAGAAATAAAGGGTGTTACTATACATGGACTAATAACCATGGTGAGGATAATAGGATTTAGAGGAAGCTTGATTGGTGTTTTATGAATATGGAGTGGTTGGATGAATTTGAATATGTAGTTATCCTTATGGGGACTTCAGGTCATTGGCCACTAGAAATTTTTATGAATAAAGATAAGGTGACAAAAAGTCACCTTTTCATTTTTTAATATGTGGTGTTCCCATCCTTTTTTCTTAATTATTGAAAATGTTTGGAGAGGACAAATTGATGGTAGTGCTATATATAGAGTCTGGGTTAAATTAAAACTTTAAAAAGAAAAAAAGAGTTATAAAAGCTAAATAGAGAGGAATTTATAGAAATTTTAGCTAGGTTTAGTTAATGTAAAAGTCTACTTGAGGCTTTGAAATGGTTTTATAGAAAGATCCTACTAAACCCATTTTTGCTAGAAAAGAAAAATGCCATTATTATCTTTTTAAAAGATTATTGATGCAAGAGAAGAATTTTTACAAGAAGAAGTCTAAGGTCAATTAGGTTTTGCTTATAGATTTAAATGCAAAATTCTTCCTTGATATTATTAAACCAGAAGGAATAGGAATAAAATTGTGAGTCTATAGTTGAATGACAAAAGTATTGTACTAATTAGCAAGAAATAGGTAAAGCAATAGTGAATTTTTTTAGCTGTTCTTACTATGGTCTATTAGGGATTCTTTGTAGCATATTGATAGGAAAGTCACAATTATTGATCCTACTATTTCAAAGTAGGAATCTAGATTTATGTAAAGTGGTGACTAAAAAAGATGTCAAAAAGGCTATTTAAAGTATTTAGAGCAATAAAAAATTGAGGTATATGGTTAAAATATCCATTTTTAAAAAGCAATGTTGGCATATTTTTTGCCCTAAAGTGACCTAAGCAATTATTGATTTGTTTTAGAATAGTAAATTATTGAAATAGATAAACTTGATTATCTTAGCTATTATCCTTAATAATCTCAATCTGACTAGTTTAAGAGATTAAATTATACTTTGCTTTACATGATTATCACAAAAATCATAACCTTGTGGCTTAGATAAAATGGTAAGGCAAATCATAGAACTAAACTAATTAGCTTTTGTTTTGAGAAGAAAGATTATTAACAACATTTTTCTTACACATAAGTTATTGAGAAGCTATCATAGCCCACAATCCTAGCTGTATAATGGAAATAGATCTTGGAAAGTCTTATGATTTAATAAAATTGGATTTTCTTGAGAAAATTCTATTAAGTTTAAACTTTTCCATGATATTCATTAGATAAGTCATGACTTGTGCGAGAACAACCACCTTCTTAATAATAGTAAATAGAAGAGAGAAAAGGTGTTATTTATTGCCCTAAAGTCAATTTATTTTAAGTTATATTATGCACATTACATTATCAGTAAATGCATTCTTTATTCTTTAGTGTTTATGTATTTGATATGGATCCTTAAACTAATTAACCAAGTCATCAGTATAAAAGAGTGTAAAAAAATCATGAGGAGTTCATGATGTGAGATTTTTATCCCATGTAAATGAGACCCCTACCCATATTATTAACAAGATGGGACATTGTTAATGTAAATAGACTATTCCATATTATGCTCTTAACTAGGTCAACCTATAGTTCTTATATGCTGATAAGATAGGCTAGCACATGTTAGGCATAATGGTGCTTAGAGCTAACATATAGATGCTTATTAGTGGAACAAGTACATTAAAGACTTAGCCATAAGAAAACCATATGGATAATATATTACATATCCATGACTCATCTCATCATATTAGTTGTGTAAGTATCTTTAGACTTGAGGTCACCAAGGTTATCTTAGGTGCTAAGTTTTGTGCTTTATTTTCATTCCTATTTCTCCATTATAGGAGTATTCATCTAATGGTGATTTGGTATAACATGAGGTATTTAAAGGTATTTGACTACTTAACAAAGGATTCATCAGTCTTGTTAAAGAAAGAATACATCTTAAGGCCTCTTGTTAGAGATCTTTATTTAGGAAGTTTTTGGTCAAAGTAATTTGTGTATTTAAAAGAGTTTTATTAAGACATATTATGAATAGAGATTCTAGGAATGAAATTAATATATTCATATTAGATGTGATGTAGTTAGTTTACTTGGAGTTGACATGTAGTCTATACTCTAAATTGAATGAGATATAGTATGATGAAAGGAGTTTATAACATGGAACTATCTATGGAAAAGTTAAAGTCAAACTATTGACTTTCTAAGCACTTAATTATTCATAATGCTTTGCTAAAATCTTATCTTGATCTACTTGAAATGATATCATTAATTACAGAATTAATAGATATGATTTAAAGAGTTGGAAGTCATCTAATAAAAGTTCCAATTTAAATTATGACTTTAAATAATAATTACAGCAGGATTCCTAGTCCTAATAGGATTAAAACTTCTAATTAGTTAAGGATTCTTGATAATAATGATGTCAAGAGTTTAAGATCATAGGGAATTCTAATCCAAGTGGGATTTATAGAAATCCTTATCCTAATAGGACTAGGATTGCTAGTTATATTGAGTTACCAACATATCTAAAAACCTAATAGGCTATAAGCATAAAAGTTTGAATGAGCATAATAAAATGGCTTTTATTTATAGTATGAGAAACTATATCAATTGTTTTAAATAGAAGAAATCAATTTGGGATTACTTGGGCTAATTAGACAAAGAGTTTTTTAAAGCCTAATATGAAAAATTTATCAAAATGTTAACTAGTTCAAAATCCAAAATTCTTATGGGATTTAGACTTGGATTTCTTTTCACAATTACTGTGGAACTTCAAGAATCTTAGGACAGCAAGTGTGCAAATTTTGAAGGCTATAAAAGCCTTAAAAATAGACTATGCATGAAAGATACACCTTAGCCACATTTTCACTTTAATAGAACAATTATTAGATTTCTTAGTAGCACTAGAAACTAATTACAAGCCATCTCCATTTAGTTTTTACTCATTCATCATGGGGATGCTTTTAGAGTAATTTAATAGGACTTTTATGGTTATCATAACCCAACAAGATGGAAAAAAAAGAAGAAGAAAGAAGTTTTAAGTTGAAATTTTATTTTTTTTCTTGAACTTGCATGGTTTGATTTAATTTTATAAAGGATGTTCCTTTATTATGGTTTTAAAATTTTAATTTCTACAGATCTATGAATATTTGTTGCATAATTGAAATCCCAAAATGATGTTAGAGCCCACCTATATAGATTTATTTCAAATAATAGCTTGAAAGAAAAATTGGTTTCAGTTGATAGAATTCTATATGTTATACAATCTCCCTTGGGTTTAAGTCCAATTCTACTTTTTATTTTTTTTTCTAGTTAAAAATCATAATAAAGTATGTTTATGTAAGACTACAAAAAAAACTTATATTAAAATTTGATTAGTTATAAAGCTTTCAAATTTGCATATACAATGAAACCTAGCTAAAAGTTAGTTAGGAGTTAATTACGACCTACTAAGCTTTTAAAAGGCTATTTAGACTTAATTTAGTTTATGGAAATGATAAATAAATCATGAAAAAAAATATTCAGATATGTTATCAAAATCTAGATGGAAAGTATTTTGGTAAAAAATTTTGATTGCAATCGAAAATAACATAAGATGATTACATAGCAAAATTCACTATAGTACTTGATTATGTAGTTTGACTTCACAAACATCTCTTATACTATTTTGTATTGTTCTAGAACTTAATTTTCATATTTATATATAAGAATTATGTTAATTTTAAGATATTGAAAGGTCAAAATCGAAATATGCATGAAAAATGTTTCATAATTTGTTTTGTAGTTGAAAACATGCATAATTTTGACAACTTTATAATATTAATTTGATATTTGAGTTAATAATGAGTTATGAGCTCTAATGAGTTCATTTTAATTGATCAAATTGATTATTACATGTCAAAATTAATAT
>CANXYI011924402.1:0-12801 GCA_948208565.1 Hura crepitans | reverse complement strand
TTCCATTAATCTAATTTAATCATGAAAAATTTTGATTAATTTAAGCCCCTCAACACTCTAAAATTGGAGCTCAAATATCGAAAGAAATCGAATTAAAATGCCACTTTTATTTTTTCTGATATTCAAATAAAATAATTCCTGACCTCTAAAAATTCCAATTCCTGTGCCATTAGGCTAATTACAATTTTTGAGCATCAGGTTATATAAGTCTTGAAATTTTTGAGAAACTTTGAAAATATTTTACAATTCAACTTTGCCTTACTCATTATTCATAAGACATTGCCGTAAAAATTTCCTTAGCATTTTTAACCAATCAAACGACTCTTGATTAGTTTCAAATTTTGCCCAAAATTATTGTATTATTAATATTTCATTCGATAGCTTTAGTGTATCCCAGGTCTCAAGATCAGTAGTCATCTCAAGAAAGTACTATTCACAAAGGTCAGGATTTTTGGGTCGTTACACGTCTTGCAGCTGCATCTTAGTTATAAATATTCATAGTGGTTTTATTAGACCTTCTTGTGGTTATACTTGTATTACATAGATAACATTATAATGTCCTAAAAGCTGTTATAAATCTCTAGTTGACTGATCAACTTATCCAATAGGTGTGTAACTAATATAGGCTTTATTCAACTTAGTCATGATCCTCAGCATCATTTTCACCTTTATGTATCTCACATGTATTTGCAAATATGCCTATTATGCCATTTTCATTATCAAGCCATGTCAATCTCACATTACATGTTTTTTTATATACCTCAAAATCATAATTGAGCTTACTATATAAGTGAGTGAGTCATTTTCATAATAGTATAGCCTATTCTCATTTTGTGTTATACCTATTTGAGTCATATATTCATTACACAACCGTCCTTTCTATAATCACTTTAATCTTATATAATTATACTTGTCATTTGTAAGTTTCCTTAATTTTAATGTTATCCTATATTATTCATTTACTTTGTCACTTTGACATGTTTAAATCATTTTACCTATTTTCCATCTCTACTTGCCTTGCATGGTTTGCTTCTATTTTCACCTTATATGTACACATTTCTAGCATTAATCATTCATTATACATCATTATACATAGACATATATACCCTTACCTAATTTGGCTATGATATACAACCATGCCTAATCACTTTATTCCAATTCAATTGACATGCACTTCACATAGTACATACCTATTTATTACTACGGCCTATCAAATATGCCATGCTTCCTTCCATATTATTACTCTATTTATAAGGAATAATTAATGTGTACACTCACTTTCCTTTTAATAATTAGGCATATTCCTATAATTGTTTTTAACCACCAATTAAACAAATATATTTAATGTTACACATAATTATTTCTAATTCCTAGTTATGGCTATCTAGTTTAATGTATATATGTTTTAGAATTAATTTCTATGTCTTATCATTTTAACGCCTTTATTTAAATTTTAATATAAAAGCATTTAATTAGATCATAATTTTTTTTCCTCATCCCCTATACATTTAATTTTGGCCAAGCTTAACCCCTTATACAAAAAAGTTGTTTTCCTATTTATGTATTTTTCTATTTTTAACTATTTATTATAATCTCAATTAATTCATTTATTTCACTAAATGGGCAATCATTTGCTTTTTAGTCTCCCTTGGTATTTTCGACCTTCATTGATTTTGTAAGCTAGAAATTTGTTTCTAAAACTTTAAATCATTTTTGTGAAGCAAGTTAATCCTAAACACATTTCTAAACCATTAATTTATCTATTTATGCCATAACACAAAGTCTCATATTTTAACATAATACTACAAAAATAAATATTCAATAAATATTGAATACACATACCTCTCAAGCTTAAGTCCATTCAAGCTTTCTTTTCTCTTCTTCAAGTTCACCTTATCATTATTCCTTCTCATCCTCCATCAATTCCATCATAGATTTCCTCATATGAAAATCATAAAAAATTATCATTACACACTAAACATCAACATATAATTCCATAAATCAATTCTACTCTTCAAATAACCTTATAGAAATTACTTGGTTTAGGATTAACTTACCCACTTTGTGTGACTAAAATACCTATATTCTATCTTCTTTTTATCCCCTAAAATCTATATCTATCCATAATTCTTGAAGGGTTAGTGGTTTAGGTGGTGAAAATAATCCTTTTAGCATATTTTTTGGTATTTATTTAGGTAGGTATGGTTGAAGAAAATAGGGAGCGAATGGGGAGAATTTTGGCACCAAGAGAGGAGGAAGATGAGAGAATGTTGGCTAAAAAATGTGTATTATTTTATAATATTTTCATATATATATACCTTGATCAGATGGCCAAGATTAAAAGTAAACCATTACACTTGGATGGTTAAATATTTTCCATATGTAATTAGTTTTAAAATATCTTTTAATCATTTACAACTAATTAATTCCTTATTTCTACTTGGACAGCCATGATCCTTCATGCCACTATTTAATCTAATGGTTAAAAATTCTCCCTATGCAATTATTCCACCATATTTCCTCAAATATACACATTTAATTGAATTTAATTCCCTATTTTTTTCTAATAGCTCCCATGTTCAAAAAATTCCAACATTTTTATTTTTGGATTCCTTAGAATTTTTTACCATCAAGATGTGCCACTTTTAGAATTATTAGAGCATGTTTCTAAATTTTTCCATTTAGCTTTAAATGGTTTACTATTCACATTATACTGTAATCTAGATTTTGTTTTTGATTTTTAACCCCTTATACAACCTCAAATGCTCCCTAAATTTCACCATAATGCATCTTATACTTAATATAAATTTTTTGTTAGGTTAACTCAATTTGGCTAAGGAACATTAATCACTATTCAATTGTCACTATTCATCAGGCCCTACTCTCAAACCTCATTTTTCTCACATTTTCTCATCATTAACATACCACATGTGACTTCTTTATTACTCTCATGTGTCTCATCATTTTGACCATGAATAGTGAACTTCCCATTTTACTGTTGGCCTTTTAACAAAATTACTATTTTGCCCTTTAATAGTTTTTCTCTTCATTATTCATGCCAATCGACTCTACTTGATTTGTTCGTCTATATCATTTCCCACTTTTTCTTCTAATTCCTATTCTAACTTTATGAAAAATTAACTGAAAGTCAGGACATGACAGTTGAGTTGGTTGGCCAATGGAGTCAAGTTACACCTTCAATATGTCTGCAAGCTGGCCCATGATGTCTCCCTACTCTAGAACATAACCTAGATCTAGATGAGTAGGGGGTCCTCAAGTGCATTGATTAGAGGTGCTAAACGTGGACTTGCCTTATATATCCATCACCTCTGACATTAAAAGAATGTTAATGGATTCACATGTCCTATAAGTAGTAGAGAGTTAGCTATAACTCCTCAAGTGTCACTATAGACTCTATGTTGGCTTTGTCTCTATCTCCCTCATATGCCTCCTTGACTACAGTTGTCCTCATCGAGTAGCTAGCTCTTCATTTATCATTAGCTAGTAACCCAATCAAGACTAAAGGTCATCTCATGCTAGCCCAATAGCAATAATTATGTCTTAATTATTGAAATACTATTGCTCTAGTGGCTAGCCTAAATTCTACTCCACTAGGTCTAGGGCATTAGTAGCGCCGTGATAACTCCTCTTGTTACAATTCCCTTATTAGGGCTATGGCTAGCCTTATGCAAGTGCCCAAAGATAATTGGTGCAAGATTAACCCATACACTATGCTCCATAGTCTATAGTGAATATAGCTCAGTCTTGTGAAATTAACCTAAGCTACTAACTCAACCCAAGTAGGAGATTAAAAACTCTATACAAGTATCAACATAGAGGATCACAAAGTGAGGTGGCCTTAGTTTAACTAGCCTAATTGAAGTGTCAGGTGTAAAGATTATGATATTTTTACTAAGGACGAGAGTGGTTAGTGGAGTCGCCACTTGGCCTTTACACTAAGACTTCTGATCTTATGTACTAAAAAGGTTCAAAATTTAGATCTCATTTATGCTCGAATAATATGCCTTCTTATATATTCTAATGTTATCAATCCCTTTTCAATCAAGCATGTATTTATATTTAAAGTATTTATGTCACTTTTTCAAGTAAAGAAAGTAAAGTGCAATATTTAAAGAATACAATAATGTATATTATACATCTAGAAAGTAGGTTATTGATTAGTTGTTATTTGACCTGATGATTACCCATAATTCCATAGGAATTGGTGATAATTGCCCAACTCCCATCTCTAGGAGATTGGCCTTTATTAAAATGTATTTTTTGTATAACTTTTGATTAAGAAAATACAAATCCATCTTGTTAAGGAAAACACCATTTAATTAGACAGAAAACTATTTGATGTGAGGTTTAGGTGTTTGGTGTGTAAAGTAAGTCATTTACTAGCAATTACAACCCTAGAATAAGTAATGAAGTATAAATAATACAAAACCAAAAGAAATAATCCAAAATATAAAATTAGTCCTATTTATACAGCGTTAGGTCCATGTGGACCTTATGAGGCTCTAGAACATGTCTGTGCAGACTAATACTCGTAAGGTCATATGTCCGTTTGGACTTCTACTCTAGTGAGATAGGTCACTTGCATACAACTCAAAGAAAGAGGTTAATGGTACTAGATAAAGAATACACAATAGTAAAATATGTATATCTATGCGGACTAAGTTCCTCATAAAAGTAAGTCTGTGCAGACTATACAACAATATAATAGGCAAAAACAAGTATGTCCGTGCAGACTACAATCCTCATGAGAGGGAGTCTGTGCGGGCTAAATAATAGTTTTAGCATGTCAACAATATACATATTAGAGAGTAGAATCATTATACATGGTAATATTATTTTTAGGCATGTCAATATGGTAAATACAATACATTAAAACATAACACATAAGATTGATATAACACTATTATTGACCCTAAGTCCGTGCGGATTACAAATCATTCATATAATAATAGAGTTAGTCTGTGCTGACATAGACATGTTCACATATAAGTCCGTACGGACTATAAATTATGCACAGATCAAAAGTGTTAGTCCATGTAGACTTAGACATGCTCACATATAAGTTTGTGTGATTAGGATGAAAATTACAAAATATTTATGATATAGAAATAGACAATTTTACAATACAAAATAGTTAAAATGATTACCTACTCTTATGATCAAAGTGGGGATTACATAGAATCACCTCACTTATGATCAATCCTTGGAGATCATAGGTCCATGAAACAACAAGAATATACATAGTGATAGGCCTCAGATCTTACCTTTATAAGTGGACTTCAAGTAACAATGCAAAGTGTAGTGGTTTAGAAGAATAGATTTTTGAGTATAGGTTAATCGAACTAGTAGAGTGATTCCTCACAGGTTTATTAGTTGTTGTAATTTTAATTCTTAGCCTCCTCCTTAGGTTCTCCTCCTTGATCTATTGAGACTTCCCCACACTTATCATACCCCAAAGTGGGTATTTATAAGCTTAGGTTTAAGGGTTTTCCATCCAGGGGTGGTAGAATCCTTCTAGGAATATGATTCAGTGCCTGAATAGGAATTCTACACTTCTAGAAGTTTTACATCGATAGGTCTATGTGGACCTTTACAACTTAGTTCGCATGGACTTAGGCATTTTTTTCTTACTAGTTCATGGGCTTTGGGCTAGGTTGGGTTAGTCTGTGTGGACATGGGCTTTGGCTTATTCATGCGGACCTTATAGCATTAAGTTCATGCAAACTTATGCCATATTAGTCCATACGGACTTGGGTTTCAGGTTACTTGCCTTGTTGCTTGAGCCTATCTCTAGTTATCATCATAGGCCAAAAAAAGCGAATAGGTCCGTACCACGGGGGCTTTACCCCTACACCCTCATTAGAATTAGTGTCAGGCTTTTGGCTTAGGCCTATTAGCCTAAGCCCTCTGCTTTCACCACAGATTCCCATTTTTTCACATTTTGGGTCGCACAACGAGCTTTTCGGGTTGGGTCAAAGTTCGAATACCTAAGAAAGTCCTAGACATAAAATCAAGGTGTCTACATCAGGCCTGCTAATCATGCCCTACTACTTTACTATGCTATTTAGTGTGAGCTAAACAAGCTCATGATAAGGGATTGTTAGGAGTCGATGTAGATTAAGAATCAATGAACTTGGCATAAGTGTTTTAACCTAAGATAAGGACCAAGCCATTGATCATCAAAGGTGTGGATTCATGCTTAACACTTAATAATCATTACATGTAGTAATCAATGTGCATTCTCTATATTAACTAGTGAAACCATGCTTTCTAATACAAAATGCAACTTCTTAGGATCTAAATTCACATTAAGTACATAAGCAATATAATTGCAATAAAATAAACTATAGATTCATAATAAAACATGATATGGAATTTTGATTGATGTAACTACTTCAATATGCAGTATAATTCTTATATAATCATGTCATTATTGATATATGAGTTGAAAAACATGTTTGTGATTTGCGAATATGATTTTACTATGCGAAATTATGTAAACAAAGATTGAAAATGAGTTTATTATGAATAATAAAGATATATGACTATATTTCATGAGAAAACCTATTTTAATGCTACTAAACCTATATACATGATGAAAACATGCTTTTAATTATGAAAAAAAAAGTTGTACTTGTCAAGACCTACTAGTAATAAAGCTTTAAGCTCACAAATGATTTGCCATGGAAGAATATTGAATTTGTGGAAGATCTCCCTATATGGATAAAATGATCTCTTTCTAACAATTTTTAGGTTTGCACGATATTATGAATGAATCAAAATATTGTTTTACTACTAAAGGACTTAGTTAAAGCACTCAAAAAAATACTTAATTTGAGTAAGCTCTTAAATTGTATGCATAATACTTGACATTAAAGGTATTTATAATGTTAATTCTAAGGAGTTTTAATCCCTTTTCCATTTATTTTTTTATGTTTAAGTTGGTTAAAATAAATTTAGTTTGATTCAATTCAAATTTTGGGCTTCTAAAGACTAGGTGTTTGAGTTAAAACACAATTCTATCATGCTTATTAGATTCTAAAAAGAATTGCAATGCAGTGCTCAAAATAATCACATGACTGAAGAAACTATTGCGTTAGTGTAAGAATTGTTGCGTGATGGTTCTCTTGCTAAGTAGAGATTTTGGTACCCATTATAACTTATAAGTAAGGTCTACTCACTTTTATTTCTCATTTTATCTTTATTTGGGACTATTTGTAAATCTCATGGACAATTGTTATCCCATTTTGACCCTTTTCTTCTTAAGCAACAAAATGTTCATTTTACCTTTGAGAAGGATTTTCCACTCTTTTAGTATTCCTTTCTAGAAAATATTTATTTACTTTACTTATGTCTTTGGTTATTATTATTAGGCTTATGGGACTCAAAAGCAAGTGGTTATTGTTACCCTTCTTTTAATGAAATTTGCAAAACATGCTCATGTTATGCAAATTTTATTAAAGGCTTCAATGCAGTACGTGTATGAGATAAGAGATACTTACCTAGAATCTCGATGCTTTGTCTTACCCTCAAAATTTGTGATGATCTTGATATTTTGTCCTATATCTTGGAGCTATGATTGTGACTATGTTGGATTAAGTAACTTTAGTTTTGAATTAGGAGATTGGATTTGAGATAAAATTAGGGAATATGACTATGTGATTAACCATATCCTATATTCAAGGTATCCTTCCTTGTGACTAGGGTTAAGGCCTAGATCGTGCATAAATGACCTTGAGTCGTGATAATTTGAGAGTTTGGATTTTTGATCACCTTTAGATTCTTATGTACCTCTTATTATGCTTGAAGGGTATTTTAGTACTTTTATATTCTTGAGATAATTCCTTTAATCGAGATAAGATCTTGAAAAATATTTGTATAGTATTACTATCGACTTTATTTTAGACTCATATGTCCATTTTGGTAATTTTGAGTTTTGGGTTATATAAGGGTGAAAGTTTCATTACCTTTTTTATTTTCTTACTTTCTTAGCTTCTTTAGTAGACTAAAACTTTTGTCTTTCCTTAGCTTTCTTAACTTCCCAATGGCATGAATGCCAAACTATCTTAGTTTTGACTTTTAGGACCCACTAGTTTAACCAAAGGCTTCTAAGAGAACTCATACATTTGAGGACAACACTGACATATTATAGGATTTGCCTTCACATGTGACTTTATCGGCTACAGAACATGTAAATGGATTTTGTCCCAATCTTTTCTTCTTCTTTTTTTTTGCCTTATTTTTAAGAATAACATGAGACTTTAGTTTAAAATCATTATAATTAATCCTATAATAAAAAACTCAAATCAATTAGATTTGTTTAGGCTTTAAAATTTTGAATTTGGATTAAAAGATTATGAAAAGGCATGCTTGTAATTATTTTGCTTGAGTTAAAACATTATGCAGATGTTTGCTACCATTATGCGATAGTATATATAGTCATGCGATGTTTTGCATAATACATGACCAGTGTATGATGTTTCTATGTATTACATAGGCATTTACTATGATTATGCGACTTTTATGCACATTTTTCTCTTTAACCTTTATTTTGTACTTCCCCTTGACTTATTTTTCTTTTTTTTCATTATTATGGGGCATTATCGACTACAATAAGGTTAGAAATCTCTTGAGTATCACTTTTTTCTATAAGATTCTTCCTCAGTTGGTGAAAGGAAAGTTTATTCTACCATATTATCTTCACTCCTTTTTGCTCTACCATAGACTACTAGGAGAAAGAATATGTGCATCTATAAAACATTAGTTAAGAGGTGGTTTGACACTACTCACATGTTTCATTTACCATAGAGAGAGGATAATAGTCATATGGATTTTTCTATGATCATAGTTATTCCCTAGAGTGGTTAGAAGATCACTTTTTATGACATTTATTCTACCCTACCATCTAATAAGACTTCATCACTACTTTACTTAGATTGCATAAAAAGTAAAAGCTAGCAGTGACATTTATTACTATTCTATCACTAAGCATGGGACTAGAGCTACTCTTGAGGATCCTCTCAAAAAGGTGGGATTGACTAGGTTGAGAGGGGTTTCATTTTAGTGCTTCTAGGGTGTATATTATTTGCAAATATCAAGAGTACTATTGAGAACCCTTTCCTTTTATGTTTGGAAATAGGGATCTCTAGCTTTAGGTATGTTATATATAGGTTTTGATAAGAGTTATAGGAGTGTGGTAAAGACACAACAAAGCTTTGTTATTGTTATTGAGGTATGCATTTCTTATTTTTCCTTTTTCTATCTTTTTTATTCCATTTCTTCTTATTCTTTCCCATTTTATTCTTGAAAGGTTTAGGCCTATAAAAGAGGCATTATCTTTTGTTCTACTTTAGTTGTTATCCTAGAGAATGAATTCCCTAGACACTTAAGATGGAATCTTTCCTTAACTAGGAAAGAACATAAGGTGTATTCTTATAGGACTTTCCTTAATGATTTAAAGGATAATATGTTAAATTCTTTTGTACATATATTTCTTATACCTTTTCTTGATTCTTGTCCAAGTTTGACTCTTGTTTCCATGACTATAGGTGATTAGGGGTTGGTGGGGTTTAGACATAGCTAATTGGAGTCCTATTATGAGGTTTTCTTTTCCCTGTACTGAGCAAAGATACTTCTTAGAGAGTCCATCCTTTAGGTGTCAGTCTTTTAGAGAGAGGGTATAAAAATGAGACAAAGGTTCCTACTTTAAGCCTATCCCTAAGGATCTTATAAAGTCTTGTTTAAGCATCTTAACTTTTCCCATTAAGTTGGTTAAGCAGGGCAGAACTGGTGTTCAAGCTAAGACTCTGGTTGATAGGAGAGCCAATTATACCACTTTTGTTAAGTGTCCTCTTCTAAGAAAAGTATGTGTGCTCTCCACAGTTTCTATTCTAGTGAGTAATTATATCACTTAACCCCTTTTCTTTTCTTTCATTTTGTTTTCCTTTTTTCCTTAATCATCATCTTTTTTTTTTTTGGAATTTCAGCTTGCTACTCCATTCACTTAGGAGTTTAGTTTACCTTTACAACCTCTTATTGGCCTATCTTTATTTGAGGGAGTATTAGGTAAATGGTCTATGAGGCTTATTCTTTATTTCAATTTTTAAGACCATGAAAGAGCCTTGTATAGAGGCATTGTGGAAGTTCCTTGTTTGAGTACCTCATTCACTCCCACTATAACTAGCTGGGTATATTTTCTCTTCCATTTTTATGCATTTTTTGCTTCCCTAAAAAATGTCATGTTTGACCTTTCTATTTAACACATGTAGTGCCTTAGAGAGTTTTTGTAGTATACAGATAGTCTTATAGATAGTTTGAAGAGTGGCTTAGGGCACAGACTCATAGAGCCAGCGTATGCAATTTTTGTAACACCTAAAAATCCTAAGGTTGTGAATAGTGAATCTCAGGTCATGAATGGTGACTCATGGGATGGGAGCAGAGTTTTACTCTTATTGATCAAGGGTATATGCTATATATAAGTTGTGTATGTAGTTTGGTATGGAAATAAGAACATTCAAATGGTAAATGATTGATAATAAATGTGCTTATGAATAGTGCTTTTCGAGGTGAATAGTACTTCCCAAGACTTGGGTTACATTAATGTTACAAAATGAAAGTGTTAATTATAAAACACTTTTGGGTAAAGTTTGAAATGGAAACAAAGTTATTAAGATGGTTAAAAATAGAAGTGAAGTTTTGTGACACCCTTTACTTGGCTTGGTCGTTAGACCCAAGTGAAAAGCGACACATAATCGATATCCTAACTAACCATATAGGAAAACCCATAAAAACTAAAACCTTATGAAAACATTTTAACATGTATAACCTTATTTTTAAAACTTGATTTAGTAAAAACATTTTACATATGGAAATAATTGTAAAATCATCGTGTCAAAAATCCAACAGCATAACGGCTGTACCGAGACACTATTCCCGACATGAATAGTAACCTATAATACAAACACTTCTATATTTCATTTATCACTTTTCAACATATTTTGATCATCCTGATCAACCTAAAATATCTCAACAATCATTCTTAACAATCCACATATTTTCAAAAGCATAAACAAAAGAAAAAACATCATATGTAGTTTAGATTCATATTATTAAAATAAATTTGGTTTAATAAAAGTTACAAAACATTTTAAGAATAAGTCTAGGCCTAATTCTCATTGTATAACATATGAGTGCCTATCATGTTTATGTCCTATAATTTACACAAAAAAATCAAAATACCAAAAATAAGTGGTATCATAATCTACACTGCTAAAGAGGCTTTTAACTTTTATATGCTCTTTGACCTATGCACTATAAAAATAATGATGCACTAAGCATAAAGCTTAGAGGTGTATTCAATATAGTATATATACTTATGCACATACATTCATGCATTTTATCAATTTCATCATGCAAGCTTAAATCATACCGTGCATAACATGTTATACCATACAACTTTCATCAATATAAACTAATTCATAATCAATTTAAGATGACATACACACATCTCATTTTGATTTGCATGATAAATCATTGTTAATTTATGTAATACTTGTTAATTTTCCCATATATATAAGAGACATGTGCTTGAAACTAGATAATTAGTGGTGAGATGAAGGTTTAATATGGTAACCTAAAAGTTTGAAATAAAATAATTGCTTGAAGGCTTATACGGTGGATCAGAGGCTTGAAAATAAGCACTAAAGTGCCCTAGTAGCTACTAATCTCCCTATTTGATTAGCTAACCTACCCGAGCTAGGTTATTTTCTTATTTGGGCCATCACCATTCTTAATTATGTTTCACCTTTTAAAAGTAACTTTTAATAATTTTATAGATCCTTTAGCTAATAAATGACCAAATGGGGATAACTAAGATCATTTTTATCATATTAAATCCATTTATATCATTCCTCATGCATATGAGCACATTCAACATTACAGCATGCATAACACTCTTTATACTTTCTAACCATTATTTTAAGCCATTTGCATCTCTTTATCACATACAAGCCTTTCTTACATTGCATAAAACATAATCATGTCATCAATTCGCTTTGTGAATGCTTAGAGCAACCATTATCCAAGATTAGGCCATTCTGCCACCAAGGGTAAACCTTGTCATCTTACATACTCGTAACTCTAATCTTTCACTTTATTCATTATAATCCTTATATAGGTAGATAGATCCATATTATCATTAATATATCTTTATAACATAACATGGATACATACACACTTATTTTATACATCATAAATAGTATTACCATTCTTTTGCATATATCACATACATAGCTCATTTATGCAAAGTCATAACATAACACATTATAAACCCATCATCTAAGCATTTGAAATTCATTTTACAAGCCATTATTTTTTCAGCCAACCTAACTCTCACTAGAAATTACAACCAATAATATACATATTTAATAATTTCATTAGCATATATAACCTATTTCTTCTTATACATATATAACCATATTTAGACATACACAAAGCATCGTTTGGCTATACCATGTAACAAGCTTTCTCATCTCATTTTCACCATTTAAACACATATTTAAACATACTTATAATAACCTATTATAAGCAATGGTTATTACAAGCCATTAACATACAAAAATGCATTGATTTTATACACACGCAAAAAATTTAATTCAAGAATTCAACACTTACACTATATACCATATTGAATACACTTACAATTGAGCAGAAATACACCATAAAATCCTTCATACACCTTCTCTTACCCTTGCCTTTCTCTCTCTCTCTTCCTTTTCTATA
>CANXYI011924360.1:0-10672 GCA_948208565.1 Hura crepitans | reverse complement strand
GGCCTTAACCATTGTTCATTGCTTAGGCCACCTCTGATTATCATCATGGGCCTTTCACTTAGGTATATATAATTGCTCCCTAATTCGGTGAACTTTGTACGCAGTGTGTGTTATGAAGCAAAGTAGTCTAGTATCGTAATTGAGAATTTTAATTGTGAAGCTTTGAGACTTTTCCACTTTACATTGAGTGACAGCCCCTCCGGTAATTGAGTGTGGATTCAAGTGTTGACGCCTCTGGGTGATTGTTCTGAAATTGAGTGACTTGGGCAACTAATGTGAAATTGAGTGACGAGCCCTCTAGGAAACTAATGTGAAATTGTGTGATGGCCCCTCCAGGCAAGCTGATTTGCAATTGAGTGACGACCTCTTCGAGCAACTGATGCGAAATTGAGTGACGACCCCTCCGAGCAAGCTGATGCGAAATTGAGTGACGACCTCTCTAGGTGAAGGATCTAAAATTGAGTGACAACCTGTTCGGCCAAGCTGATTTGAAATTGAGTGACAACCACTCTAAGTGAGGGTTCTGAAATTGATATACCTGAAGATGATGTGTAATGCAAGATGCATGTATGGATATACCATGGAGATCATGTGCGACTCATAAAATACTAAGGGCTAGTATGATGCATGTCAATGTATGAAATTGCAATTACCAATAATTGAATTGCAATTCGAATGTTCATAGATAAATATCCGAATATTATTATTAGTTTTTTTTTTCAAGTTATTAGTATTTGTAAGCCAATATGCTTAGTTTAATTTTGTTTTTATATCATATTGATCCACTGTACAAATAAAATAATGACAATAATTATTTTTTTCATTTATAAGATTTAAATTTTAAGATGATGTTTAAGTGGAATTTTTTATTTAAATAATAGAGAGGTATATAGCTTTAGTATAAATATTGAAAATAGGAATTGAACTCAATTTTTTTTACATTTTTAATTGAATACTGATCAGGGGTAGTTTCGTAAGACCGTTAATTGCAAATAATACCAGTCAACTTGCTTCGCCAATATCATAAACAGGAGATCGAGGACAAGAAAAATTGTTTGTGGACCAAAAATAACAAAAGATGGGTAGAATTATAACAAAGAACTTGGCAAACTTACATCTTTTATCTCGTTAAATTTAGTAAAATAACATATTATTTTCTTAAAATTGATAAATATGTATCTATTATTATCTTGAAAAAAATTTTCAGCCAATATTTTTATTTACTATTACATTTCATATAGTAAGTAATTCGTGCATTTTTGTTAAATTTAAAGAGTAATAAATAATTTTTATTAAGTTTAAATGTGTTATAAGTTATTAAAAAAAAGTGTGTAAGGAATACTTTTAAATAATTTTAAAATGTAAAATATGTATTATGTAAATTTTAAAATATCTAGAGAATCTTAGAATAGGTGTAATCTTATTACTTCTTTTTTGAAGTATCGACATATATATGCTATATATATAGTTTAAAGATTTTGGGAGCCACGACCCCTAAGGGTCTATTTCGACGGAGGTATTAGAATGTTTAATAAAGTAAAGTAAGGAAAAGCAAGGTAAAGTAGATTAGAAATTTTAATTTTTATTATGTTTGAAAAAGTTATGGTTAATACATTTTATTTGTTTGGTTAGAAATTATTATAAAGTCAGATTAAGTATTAAAATTTAAAAAATATTCGTTTAGAAATATTATAAATGTAGATAGAATAAATATATAAGAAATAAATTTGAAATTCTATAAAAAAATGATAATATTGAAAAATAATTTTCATGTATCTCTAAAAACCTTCATTTTCAAAGTACAACAAATACATGAAAAATAAAGGATTTTTGACCCCCAAATACCTCCATTTATCTAACCCTCCCTCCTAAACACCAACTCTACCTTCCCATACTCTATAAAACCTCCATCCAAACATATCCTAATATAATAAGAAGCACAGCTTGCAACACTATCTTTTCAGCACATTGAATTTATAGTCAAAGTGGACATTTGGATATCAGAAACGCTCTTACATTGATTTGGCATTTGTTTTTCTTCCCGGGTTAGGTACATGCAGTAATTCTTGAGCTCTAAAAGAGAAATTTGATGAGGGGGCCTTGCCAGTGGTCTTCTACGGGATAAAAATTCTCGGGCCACCAATTTCATTGTTGGCCGAGATTTTGGGTTCTCATGTAAGCAAGCAAATGCAACTATAGTAACGAACATTACTTCTTGGATCAAAGGGTTGGTCCTTGGAGGTAGCAGACGTTTGTCCAATACTTCATTTAGCATAGGCCTTGACGATGAAAAAGACGAGAGGAAATCCCTTGGATGCTTTCCCATTAATATTTCCAGTGCCACAACTCCAAAACTATAAACATCGCACTTCTCTGTTACGGCCATAGTGTATGCAAGTTCTGTAGATTAAAAAACAAAATCGCATTAAAGTTTATGGAAACGGACTAAGCACAAATAAAAAGGTTAATTTATTCATGTAAATAGAACATGAACCTGGAGCAATATAACCATAAGTTCCAGCAATTAGAGTTTTATTGGATGAATTAGGATGAACCATTCTGGCTATGCCAAAGTCTGATATAAAGCCTTCCAATTTAGAGTTGAGAAGAATGTTACTGCTTGAGACGTCTCGATGAACAATTGGTGGATTGCAGTCATGATGCATATAAGACAATGCATGTGCTATCTCTTTCACAATATTAACTCTCTTATACCAATCCAGATCTACAACTTCATCATCATTTCTCAACATACAAAATAAGCTTCCTTTTTCCATGTACTCGTAAATCAAGAACATAGATCGTCTGTGTAAACAAAACCCATGAAGCCTTACAATGTTCTTGTGGCGCACTTGTGATAGAATTTTTATCTCATTCTGGAAACATTCGTCGAAATTTGGCTCTTCGGCTTCCAATTGATGGAGCTTCTTTAAAGCAACCACTTTGCCGCTTGGAAGTTGTGCTCTGTAAACATTGCCATAGCTACCAGTGCCGATGCAATATCTCACGTCAAAGTCTTCTGTAGCTTCAATTATATCTTTAAAAGCTATCCTTCCATCATAATTCCATATTGAAAAAATATCGCCATTCTTTAATATTTTTGCCTCGTCTTGGGCTTTCCTGGCATTGTGTTTTCGTCGAGAAAGGAATGTAAACCCAAGAATCAAGAAGGCAAGGAACTTATCATAGAACATTGGAATAATGTCTCCCATTTTTAGTACTTTTGCCTCATTTTGCATATCCTTTGCATTGCGTTTTCGTCGATAAAGGTATATAAATCCAACAATCAAGAAACCTACAAGCATGCCGACGACAAAGCTTATTTCTCCATAGATAAAAACTGGCAGTCTTCTGCATTTTGAGCTATTTTTCGTTGGTAGTCCTGATGGATCTTTTAGATAATTATTTTCCATAGTTGTGAGGTATATACTCTGAGAACTGAATAATTTATGTTAAGTTGATTAATTTTTCCGAACTTTTCTTTCACACGTACAAATGCAAGCGAGTCAATCATCTTTGTTTACTTGGAAACAAGCATGGAAGTTCCTAGTTGTATCTGATTCGAAGATGGAATAAATATCGAATTAGAGAGCCTTTGACGAGCTCTACGCTTCCACTCTTTATCATCCATTAATTACTCAAAATCTTAACGTACATTACTTTTTCTAATACCGAACCAATGATGAAGTGGCATATGAGGATGGTAAGTATCTTGTTTAATTTGGTTTAGCAATCGTTGATTAAGTTAGCAAAATGTCTATTATATAATCAGGTCAAGGTTGACTCGTCATTTTCAAAAATTAATGCCATCCACATTTTTGCTTTAAGTCATTTTCTTTTCTCTTCCCACAGAAATTTCGTAATTTGAATAGAAGAATTAGAATTTCCAAAACTTATTAACCACGTTAGAGGAATAACATTTTTTCCATATGAAAGAAAATAAAAGGTGTAGACTAAAATCAAAGTTTTATATACATTTTTTTATTGTTATGTTTTTGTATTAAAAATTTTCTATTTTGGGTCCTTTTATTTTCAATTCTGATCACAATAAGTTGTTATATATTTGGCGGAAGAATGAGCTGTAAATTCAATTAAAAACAAGTATGATCAAATTTGTCTCATAAACACGTTAGATAAATTAATTAAAAAAATCCTACAAAGAAATTAATGATTCATTTCTTTTAAAAATTGTAGAATTTCGCAAAAATCAGATTGAAAAGAGGACGTATAGTGATTTTCATCAATGGAAAATTTGAGCAACATCGGTTGTTGGATAGCTAGCGACATTGATGGTCCTCTTAGTGACTTTTATAGCCAGTAGCCACGTTCTACTTAATATAAAAAAATTTATTAATTTTATTAAATAAGAATTTAATATGATGAAAATTGAAAATTAAAAGATTTGATATAAAAAAATGTAAAAGATGATGGATTTAAAGATACATTATGCCCATTTACTTTGAAAACTTGATAAATTGGGACATTACTGTTCAACTTGTACACGCAACAAGTCAGTCATCTCTGTTTACCTAGTCATGAAGGAGACCAAAACCACCATACTATTAAGTATTTTCCACATTGATAAGTCTTTATTGAGAATGTCCAGGTAACTTAATGTTTTTAAAATTGAATTAGACTAATTCAACAGTATTCGACAAGATCATAAAATATTTAAAAATATAATACGAATAGTACTATTAAAAGTGAAAGTTTATTGAAAAAATTATTAATTTATAAATGTTAATTTTATGCAATTTTTTATTTATAGTATAATTTTATGTAACATAATAGCCAGTAAATTAATTTTTCAACATAATTTAATAACAAGTGAATTAAAATAAATTATTAAAATATAAAAAGATTAGTTATGCTCGACTATGCAAAAATTTAACATAATGCATAACTAATTCATATAGCACATTAGTTTTCTTAAAGACAAAACAATATAGATTCCTACAAAATATAACATAAAGTACAAATTTGTTGGTAATATTATAATATAATAATATTTACTATTAAATTCTTATTAAAATAATAAAAAAATTAAAAAGAAAGTGAAAATAAGAAAAATAGACGCTCGGGAGAATCGGACCCGTGACCCAAAAATAGCTTTTCGGTGTACTTTAACCATTTGATAAAAAGCCTGAACGTGCAAGATTCAAACTCAACCAGTTTGCGGTTCGTAATTGAGTTGGTTGAGTTGGCCAGGCCGATTTTGAAAACAATGATGTAAATTATCCAGTCTTGTTAAAATGGATCGAACCAATTGAACTGCAATTGGTTTGCTGTTCAATCCGTTCCAATATAGATTTTTGCATTGGCAAAAATCGATTTGAACCAAAAAATTAGATTGAATAAAGAACCAATTGTATTGGATTCTTTTTTCATTTTTTAAAAATATTATTTTGGACTTATAATTTTTTATTTTTTTTATGATATTTAGAATTCTTTTTAAATATTTAAATAATTTTATGAGCAATTTAAGAATATTAATGATAAAATATATTTTAATTAATTAAGTAATAATTAAAAAATTAAATAGGCTATATTTTGATTGATTGATCATTAGAGTAATTTAAGTATAATTATATTTATATATTTATTTAATTAGAAAATTACAAATAAAAATATTAAATAGCGTAAAAACTTATTACTTTATTTATTTGTATAGTTTGAATAATTTTTTTAATAAATTATTAAAAATATTGTCTATATATGTTAAATGCATTATTTGTTACATTTTAATGCTGAACTGTGTATTAATTTTTACTATAGAGTTAAGAATTTAGTATTTAAGGTCCAGTAAAAACCAACCAAGCTAATAATGTGTGTTAATAAATAATAAAATACAAAAATGTACTAAAAACTACTCTATAATATACCTTTTTTTTATCATCATATTAGTTCTTAATATTTTCTAATGTGAAAAATATTAAATAGTAAAATTTAAAATTTTTCAAAAATTTTAAAAATTAATTAAATAAAAATATTTTAAATATCTGAATTTTTTAATAAAATTAAATGTTAATTTTTGACTATTATAATTTAAAATTTTTTTATATTTAATCTAGTAAGATAAGTGTACAAATAACATTTTAAACAAATATAAATATTTTTACGTCATAAACTTAATAAAAAAATATATATACAAATTATAATTTTAATTTATCATATATAGTGAGTAAATTGAAATTAATATTTTTAGATTAATATTAATGATAAATAGATTTCTGAATTTATTTTTATCTTTTATATACTAATTTCAAACTGTATTTTCAAATTTTTCAAAGATAATTATGTATATTTTTTAAAAAGATTTGGTCAAATTCTATTAAATTTGATCAAACTGATGGAATTATATTTGAGTCGGCACTCTAATTTAATTTTTGTTTCATTTCTTAAAACATTGAAATTACTGTAGAGACTAGGAAATTGCTACATTGAATTTTAAGGTAAACAGTGTCTTTTAGTATCTCAATTATAATATCTTTTGACCTTTTGTTTTTAAACTTTTTTTTAGTGATATTTAGTTTCTGAACTTTTAATTGATAATATTAATTTTTGGATGGAAAAAAATAATAAAAAATAATTTTTTAATATTAATAAATTACCAACTAAACAGATGATAAAAATCCACTTATGAAAATTTTGATCCCTCTTTGAAAAAAGCAAAAAATCGTAAAAAAAAAATTAATAAATGCAATGAAAATAAAATTGAAGAAATTAAATATCACTAAATAAAATTACATAAAATGCTAAAAATTTATAGTTGAGGGACTACAAGGTAGTTTTTGCCAATTATTGGTACAGCCCGTGATGTTGAAGTGCCGTATGAGAAAAAAATGCTCTCCATCCCATGAATGCAGGCCTTATTTCTGTTTTCTTTGTCTCGCAATATAATTTCTTTTTGTCGCTTTAGCTGCTTTTGACTTTAACACACAAATGAAGATAATGATTAAGAAATCTTATTTCTTTCTAAAATTAATTGATTAAATTATATTTTTATTTACTAGCTATGAGTGATGAAGCTTGCAATCGAGTCACCATTTGGTATACATAGATCGAAAATCAATAAATCGATTTAAGTGTTGTAATCTGAATATGAGAATTATTCCGCCCATTTCGGAGAACTAAAATAATTGATATCACTTATTAACTATATGTATGTTTAGTAATCTATATGCAGTTTTCATATCTCATTAATTGTTGGAGAGAATTCCATATCAAATAATCAAAGGATGTAAAAATCATTTATATTAGTATTGTAATTATTTCGGGATTATTTAAGTTATTTTAAAATGATAACGAATCTACTATTATCAAACTTAACTCTCCGCATCCATCAAAATTCTAATGTGGTAAGTCTATGGCTCAACTAACACAATATAACCTAAATAGATTATATTAAAATGTAATAAAGACTTATATTAGTGTCGTAACTATTTTTAATATGGGTTAGGTCATTTTGAAGGTGTTATATCTTTATCATTAATGGCCAATGTTCTCAGGCACAATGCGAATATATAATAAAAATTAAAGATATTACATATAATAAATAAATAAATAACATAGCAAAATTATAAGCTATGTAAACTATGTAACTATTATGCATATAAATAAACCATATTTAAAATAATTAATTGTGTAATACTATTATCCCAAGTAAAATATGTTTATGATTAAATTTACTCTGTTTTACTTATAAACACTTTATATTATGATTACATATCATCAACAAAACAGAATGTCAGCATAAAAATATACATAAATATGAGATTATAGTATGATAATGATGGTTTATTCGAGAAAATGAACTACACTACCATAAATCAATAATTGTGCAATATTTATTAGAATCATGCCTCAAACGTAGGAAATCATGCTTTGTAAAAGACTTGTGATCATAATTTACACTCTAATGACTTGCTAAACTCGTTGGTTATTCTTAGAAGAATAGTTGTTAAAGATCATGATTATATATAATTATTTCATGTAGAACATGTTTATGACTAAATTTACTCTATTTTACTTATGAAAACTTTATAGTATGATTATATATCATCGATGAAACATTATTTTATCATAGAATATACATAAATATGAGATTAAAGTACGATCATTCAAGAAAATAAATTGAGCTATGGTAAAATAATTATGCAATATCTATTGAAATCATGCCTCAAACAAAGGAAATCATGCTTTGTAGAAGATTTGCGATTAGAATTTACTGTCATAACTTATTAAACTTGTTGGTTATTCTTAGAATAACAGCGGTTAAAGATTGAACAGTGATTCTTTGAGAATTCCATCATAAATTAACTAAAAATCCTCTCCAACTGTTTCTAAACTTCTAGAGTAACCCTTTAATTCTATTCTTAAACTCAAAAAATAGTTATGAATTTTAAGTTGGAATTTACAATCTCTCTTTATGATGGATTCACTAATTCTCGTGTTGTTCGTGAAGAAATTAAGAGAATGTTGATATTTATCTCGAAATCCTAAGTGAGAGGATTATTTTTCTGCTGTGCATGAGGTTTCAAAATTCGTCAATGATATCAGAGCTAAGTTGTATCGAAAAATAGTAAAGTTTTATGATTGTTGAATCTGCGGTAAATCTTTTATATTTTTAGTTTTGTCTTGTGTATGTACAATCTGATTTTTAACCTTTTCAAATGTTGACACTATTGAAAAACATACAATTTAGTGATAGACTAAAATTGGTTGCTATTTAACAATCTACTTCGCAACCAATATCAAAAGCAGTTGCTAAATGGTGATTAAAGAAATTTTTTATTAAATATAGCGACCAATTAGGGATCAATTATAAAATTGATTGCCGAAATTTAGCGTCAAAATTTCCGGCTTATTGCTTGTGACTGATTTAACGACCAAAGTTTCATCTAATATTAATTTTGTTCAAAAATTGTTAGTGGTGTTTTTTTGTCTATGTTTCTAATTTTTTTTTACTTAATTTAGGACCAAAACCAATCGGTCGCTAAATTGTAAATAATATTTACCTCACCCTTTTCTAATTTTTGTTTCAAAATACTGTGGCAACCAAATTTATTACATATTTCAGTCGTTGTTTCGGTAGCAATTAATTTTTTTACATTGTTTAATTTTTTAAATATTATTTTATTAATTAATTAATTTAAAATTTTTATTTTAACTATTAATAAAAACAAATGGTGTTATAATGTTATTAAATAATTAAAAAAAGTATTCTAATAATTGATAATTAATTAATGCATAATATGTAAATAAACAAAATATTTTCATACTTAATTAATTTAAACACTTAATTTAATTACTTAATATTAAATTATATAATTAATACTAAAATGTCATTATTGTAAAAAATTTTAATAATATTAATATAAATTATTAATTTATGTGTATATATATTATTTAATTAAAAATATTTTTTTATATTGATTCATGATTACCACTATATATAAACATATAAACATATATATTATTTTATATGATTTTTTAATATTAATAGTTAAGTGCTTAATCAATTAAATTTTTTTATTTTAGTTAATAGTATATGTATCATTAACGTAAAATCTGAAAAATTTTGCGTATTGGAATATATTATTGTGAACCTCAAACTAGGCACTCGAGACACGAAGAGTTCGAATCGAGACCATAAATAGTATTATAAAAAATATACTTGAGGATTAAAAATGAGAATAAAATAAGATCAATAAAAAATTTTAAACAGAAAATAAAATATGAATAAGAATTTAATTGCGTAAATTAAAAGTTTAAAATTTAAAAGAAATCTTGACATAATTGACATTTCAATATAATTAAGAGGAGAAAGATGTAATTGTCCATTAACATTTTTAAATTAATAATTTAATAAAGAAAGTGGAGATAAGTGACTTGTTAATTTAATAAAATTATCCACCATATAATGTGCACTAAGAAAGGTGTATTTAATTAAATTTTTAATAGATTTTTTTAAATGATTTTTAATTATAAATTTTTAAATACTTTGATAAATATTTAAAGTATAAATGACATTAATTGATTTTTTAAAAAAAGTATGAAAAACTTTAATCGACTTTCATAGATTTTAAATGATTTTTTATAAACTTTTTATTTTTATTACTCAAATTTATAAATATTTTATACATTTATTTTTATTATTCAAATTAACATTTCATGGTTGATTTTAAAGTAAATTAATTAAATATCAAGTTCAAGATCGTATAAAATAAAAAAAATAAATATAACTTGAATCTAATTCAATTTTATTCCTACTTATTAATTAAGAATAATATCAAAATAACATAAAAAGTTTGAGTTAATTTTTAATTAAAATCATATTATTTTAAATTTAATAATTAGATATCTAAAGTTTATATGACATTTCAATTAAATTTTTTTATTTATTTTTTTATTAAAATTGAAGAAAATTATAATTTTTTATTAAAAATTATTTTTTTCAATTTTTATAGTAATTAGTGTAATTAAAGATCAATATAAATTTTTATGATTTTTATTAAATAATTGAATTTTTTTTCTATTTATTGTATATAGCTAATATTTAATTATATAATAAAAAAATATTTAATTTTATCTAAATATAATAAAAAAAATATACAATATTTATTTTTTAATTTTTATTAATAATTAATGTAATTAGAGATTAATAATAAAT